>CAUYLG010029531.1:0-115790 GCA_963573385.1 Cacajao melanocephalus | reverse complement strand
TCACACTCATTCTCTGTCAGGCCTTGTTCTCTTGCTGATGAGGAGCTGCAATCCCCTGTAGGAGGAGAGGCATTCTGATTTTGGGTGTTCTCAGCCTTTTTGCACTGGTTTCTTCCCATTTTTGTGGATTTATCCATCTGTTGTCTTTGTAATTGCCGACTTTCAGATTGGGTCTGAGTGGACGTCCGGCTTGTTAGTGATGAAGTTTTTTCTGTTTCTTAGTTTTCCTTTGGTGGACGCCCTTTCCCCACAGAGCTAGGCCTTCCCGGGTTCAGCTGTGCTTACTGTGAAACTCTCAGTCCTCAGCGCTTCCAATTGCTGTTCTCCTTGTGGGGATGGTACCAGCCGAGCCCGACTCAAAGGGCACCCAGTCCTGTATACTTCGCACTGAGAAGCGGTGCGCCACGCTGGGGCACCGGCAAAATAGCTGCGCCGGCCAAAAGAGTCGCGCTGGCGACCCGTGTGGCACCTCCACTGGGTAGCTCCCAGTTTGTGGGCAACAGAAATTCGTCTGAAAGTGCGGCGTCCACTTGCACTCTGCGCTTTTACTGGGAGCTACAATCCTGAGCTGTTGCTAATTGGCCATCTTGGATCTCTCCCAAAACTCAAGACTTTTTAAAGGAAGTCTACACAGTCCAAGCTCTCAATGTAGCATCTACAATGTGCAGAATATAATTTTTTAAATTAATAGGAATATGCAAAAGAAAATGTGATCTATATGTGAGAAGGGAAAAAAGTGAGTAGAAACAGATCCAGAGATGACAGATTTTGGAATTAGCAGACAAGGATTTTTTTTTAAGCTCTGATAGAGACACTCAAGAATTTCAAGGATTAAAGGAAAAGATGGACGTAATGTGTGGGAAGACATTTAAACAGAGTAATAAAAGTTATAAAAAAGACCCAAGAAGCTGAATGTATCACAAGCAGCATAAACATACCGATGTTGCACATTACATTCAAATTGCTCAAAGCTAAAGATAAAATCTTGAAACAAGTGAAGTAAAAAGTAACACATCATGCAGAGGGAAAGAAAAAAAGAGTATAATTACTACTTAGGAAAACCATCTAATCCTGAAAACAGTGGAACAGCATCTTTAAAGTGCTGGGGAATGAAAGTTAAACTTCTGTATCCAGCAAAAATATTCTTTGAAAATTGAAGATGAAATGGAGAACATTTTCAGATTTAAAAAAAAAAATGGTAGAGGTAATTTGTTACAGACAGGCTTGCACTATAGTAATTGTTAAAGGAAGTTTTTGAGAGTGAAGGAAAAAGTTAGTACTAGAGTAAAAGCTGCTCTAGGCCCCCCTTTACAAACCCTAAAAACAAAGGTTCAAAAGAATCCACCTGTTGCTCAGAAGTTAACAAGCTTGCAAAGAAGCAGGTAAATAGGAGAAAAATCAATCATATGAACAGAAATAATAGAATTAGAAGACAAGAACCCCAAAACCTTATTATAAATCTTATAAATATGCTCACAGGTATAAAGGAAAACATAAGCATAATGAGAAAAATGGAAAATAATAAAAGTAAACAGAATAACAGTGTTTTTATGTATAATGGTACAAATAGGTTAAAAGCAAAAGGATGGAAAAAATATGCTGTGCCAACTAATGAAAAGAAAGCTGAAGTGACCATATTAATACCAGACAGAATACCTCAGAACTAGGTAAAATGAAACATTTTATGATGATAAGAGGTTAATTTACTGCAAGGACACAAAAATTCTAAATGTAAAACTCCCAAATATATGAGGCAGAAACCTATGGAACAGAAAGGAGAAATACACAAATCTGCAAGTTTAGTTGGGAGATCTCAATATCCCTCTCAGTAGAGAAACAGAAGAAGTAGATGAAATATCAGGGAGGATATAGAAAATTTTAACAACACTGTTAACCAAATCAACCTGATTGACATTTATGGGATGTTCCATTGAACGACAGCAGAATGCACATTATTTTCAAGTGCATGTGGAACATTCTCCAAGATAGACGAACATTCTGGACCATAAAACAAGTGTCAATAAATTTATAAGGAGTAAAGTGATAGATAATGTATTCTGTGACTACACCAGAATTAAACTAGATATCAGTAGCAGAAAAGTATCTGGAAAATCCCCCAAATATTGGAAAATTAAGCAGCAAGCAGTACACTTGTAAATATTACATGGATAATAAAAGGAATCACAAGGGAAATTAGAAAAAAATAAATGAATCAAAAGTACAGCATGTAAAAATTTGTGTGATGCAGCTAAATAATGCTTAGAGAGATACTATCAAAAAATAAAAAACCAGTCAGTATAATTTGCCACATTAACAGATTAAAAAAGAAATATCATATGAGCATCAATAGATACAGAAAAAGCATTTCAATTTAATATACATTCATGATAAAAACTCTCACCATAACTAATGGAGGAATAGTCATTCCTGAATAATTCAGTCCAGAATCCACTAGGTGTGACTGAGTAAGACATCCACAAAAACAAACTGTGACAGCCTGGTGGGGGATTGGAGCCCAAGTAAGGAGTCCATGAGCTCATACTGATGCAAGAAAATGGGAGAAAAAAAAAACGGAGAAAGAGCGAGGCCCCTTGTTAATGTAGAATCTTAAGTAATATAAAAGGAATAATGAAACTAGAAAATTACTATAGGCATACCTTAGATATTGCAGGTTAAGTTCTAATGGAAGACTGTTTTGTCTGCATTGAAAATCTGTTGTGTAGTGTAGCTACCTTCATCGATTCTCTTAGCTAGATCTTCTGGATATCTTGCAGCTTCTGCATCAGCACTTGCTGCTTCACCTTGCACTTTTGTGTTATGGAGACAGCTTCTTTCCTTAAGCCTCATGAATCAACCATTGCTAGCTTCCAACTTTTCTTTGCAGCTTCTTCACCTCTTTCAGGCTTCATAGAATTGCAGAGAGCTAGGGCCTTGCTCTGGATTAGGCTTTGGCTTAAGGGAATGTTGTGGCTGGTTTAATCTGTCCCAACCACTAAAACTTTCTCCGTATCAGAGGTAAGGCTGTGTCACTCTCTTATCATTTGAGTGTTCACTAAAGTAGCACTTTTAATTTTCTTCAAGAACTTTTCCTTTGCCCTCACAACTTGAGTAACTAGTACAAGAGGCCTAACTTTCAGCCTGTTTTGGATTTTGACGTGCTTTTCTCAACTAAGCTTAATCATTTCTAGCTTTTGATTTAAAACAAGAGACTTTTGACTCTTCTTTCATTTAAACACTTAGGGGCCATTGTAGGGTTACTAGTTGACCTAATTTCCTATCATTGTGTCTTAGGCAATCAAGTTCCAAGGAGAGGGAGAGAGACAGGGAAATGGCAGGTCAGTAAAGCAGTCAGAACACACACATTTATGGATTAAGTTCACCTCTTATGTGAGGATGGCTTGTGGCACACTAAAACAGTTACAGTAATAACATCAAAGATCACTGATCACAGATCACTATAACAGATATAATAGTAATGAAAAAGTTTGAAATATTGTGAGAATAATGAAAATGTGACAGAGACAGGAAGTGAGCACATGCTGTTGAAAAAATGACACCAGTAGACTTGCTAGATGCAAGGTTGCCACAAACCTCTGTAGAGCACAATAAGATGGGGTACGCCTATATTTGATAGTTATTATAATAATTCATTCAGGTAAGAAACAATAGATGCTAAAACTGATGGAAGAAAGTTTGATGAAGTATGGGATAGTTATATGGTCTTAATGCATTTCTCCTTCAAATTATTAATTAATTGTAAAGTAAGAAAAATTTTTTGATAGAGAAGCTAGGAGATACACCTTTATCAAGAGATTGAGGTTAGTCTAGGCAACATGGTGAAACCACATCTCCGCAAAAAATACAAAAATTAGCTGGGTGTGGTGGCACGCACCTAGAGTCCTAGCTACTTGGGGGGCTGAGGCAGGAGGATTGCTTGTGACTCGGAGGTTGAGGCTGCAGCGAGCTGTGTTCATGCCACTGCACTCCAGCCTGCATGACAAAGCGAGACTGTCTCAAAAAAAAAAAATAAAAGGATTGAAGTTAATACCCTCAATAATGAGATAAATGGAAATAACGTCCTATCTGATGAGATGCAGTAAAAGGAACTCATCCTCACTTGTATAATATTTCTGGCAAAGATACATAACCTTATTCTAGTCATGAGGAAATATTACAAACCCAGATTTTGGGAGATACTCTACAAAATCATGGTCTTTAGTTTTCAAAATTATCAGTCGTGAGAGTGAAGGAAAATCTGAGCAACTGTTTCAGGCTGAAAGAAAGTAAAGAGACATAACCACCAAATATGAAGTGTAATTCTGAACTGTATCCTTTTGCTATAAAGGACATACTGGAACAATTGAATTAGGCTGTAGAAAAAGAAAAAAACAATCAGTATAATTTGCCACATTAACAGGATAAAGGAGAAAAGTCATATGAGCATCAGTAGATACAGAACAAACATTTCAATGTAATCCTGATTCATGATAAAAACTCAGCATAACTAATGGAGGAATAGTTATTCATTCCTGATTAATTCAGTCCAAAAACCATTAGGTAGGACTGAATGAGGAAGATATCCACAAAAACTACCCTAGAGATGAAATAGATGATAGAATTAGTAGATAAGAACCTTAAAATATAAATAAAAACGAGCATAATGAGAAAAATGGAGCACAATAACCAAAAAAACCCCAAGTAAAGTAAAAGGAATAACATTGTTTTTATATATAACAGTACAGATGGGTTAAAAACAAAAGGATGGAAAAAACATACTGTGCCAGCTAATGAAAAGACAGCTGAAGTGACCATATTAATATAAGACACAAGACATTAGAAAAAAGGTGTTTATATGATGTTTGAATGTCTGTTCATTGTTAGTCTTTTAGGTACGTACGATGATGGTCGTTTTTTACTAGTTTAAGTTTAAGGGGGCATATTAAAATTTTTTTCAACAGACTTTATTTTGTAGAGCAGCTTTGGGTTTATAGCAAAATTGAGCAGAAAGTACAGTTTTTGTATATTCCCTATCCTTATACACATAGCCTCCTCTACTATCAGCATCTTATTTTTTTGTGAGTACTTTGCCTCATTCAAATAATCCAGGATAATCTTTCTATGTTAAGGTCAAGTGATTGACACCCTAGTTCCATCTATCATGTTAATTCTCTTTTGCTGTGCAATGTAACATTCACAAATCAAAGGAATAGAATTGATATCTTTGGAGGGCCATTATTTTATATGCCATAGCTGAGTTAATAAATAATTTATCACATGTTGGAACAACTGGCAAGACTTGAATGGGATTTGTGGACCATGTGGTAGTAATATATCTATCAGTTTCCTGATTTTTGTGGTTGAAAATGTCCTTGTTTTGTAGGAAATACTGAGGTTGGGATGTCAGATCAGCAGCTTACTCTCATGTGGTTTGTGGGGCAGGAAAGCTATGTATACTGTAGTTCTGTGGATTAGTCCATTTTCACACTGCTGATAAAAACATACCCAAGACTGGGCAGTTTACAAAAGAAAGAAGTTTAATGGACTTCAAGTTCCACGTGGCTGGGAAGGCCTCACACAATCTTGGCGGAAGGTGAAAGGCATGTCTCACATGGTGGTAGATAAGAGGAGAGCTTGTGCAGGAAAACTACCCCTAGTAATAAACATCAGATCTCATGAGACTTACTATCACAAGAACAGCATAGGAAGGATCTGCCCCCATGATTCAGTTATCTCCCACCCATGGGAATTCAAGATAAGATTTGGGTGGGGACACAGCCAAACCATATCATTCCACTCCTGGTCCCTCCCAAATCTCATGTCCTCATATTTCAAAACCAATCATGCCTTCCCAACAGTCCCCCAAAGTCTTAACTCATTTCAGCATTAACTTAAAAGTCCACAGTCCAGAGTCTTATCTGAGACAAGGCAAGTCTCTTCTGCCTGTGAGCCTGTAAAATCAAAAGTAAGTTAGTTACTTCTTAGATACAACAGGGATACAGGCATTGGGTAAATACAGCCATTCAAAATGAGAGAAATTGTCCAAAACAAAGGGCCTACAGGCCTCATGCAAGTCCTAAATTCAGTGGGGCAGGCAAATCTTAAAGCTTCAAAATGACCTCCTTTGACTGTGTCTCATATCCAGATCACACTGATGCAAGAGATGGGCTCCCACAGCCTTGGGCAGCTCTGCCCCTGTGGCATTGCAGGGTATAGCCTTCTTCCTGGCTGCTTTCACAGGCTGGTGTTGAGTGCAGCTTTTCCAGATGCACGGTGCATGCTGTCAGTGGATCTACCATTCTGGGAGAATCTACCAGTTTGGAGGACAGTGGTGGCCTTCTCACAGCTCCACTAGGCAGCCCCTCCATAGGAATGCTGAGTGGGGACTCCAGCCCCACATTTCCCTCCCATGCTGCCCTAGCAGAGATTTTCCATGAGGGCCTCACCCTTGCAGCAAACTTCTGCCTGGGCACCCAGGTGTTTCCATACATCCTCTGAAATCTGAAATCTAGGCAGAGGTTCCCAAACCTCAGTTATTGACTTCTGTGCACCCACAGGCTCAATACCACATGGAAGCTGCCAAGGCTTGGGGCTTCCACCCTCTGAAGCAACAGCCCAAGCTGTACTCTGGCCCTTTTAGTCATGGCTGGAGTGGCTGGGACACGGGGCACCAAGTCCTAGACTGCACACAGCAGAGGGACCCTGGGCCTGGCCCACAAAAACATTTTTTCCTTGTAAACCTCCAGGCCTGTGATAGGAGGGCCTGTTGCAGAGGTCTCTGACATGCCCCTGGAGACATTTTCCTTATTGTCTTGGTAATTAACGTTTGGTTCCTCCTTATGCAAATTTCTGCAAGTGGCTTGAATTTCTTCTCAGAAAATGGGATTTTCTTTTCTATCACACTGTCAGGCTGTGAATTTTCCAAACTTTTATTATGCTCTGTTTCCCTTTTAAAACTGAATGCCATTAACAGCACCCAAGTCACCTCTTGAGAGCTTTGCTGCTTAGAAATTTCTTTTGCCAGATACCCCAAATCATCTCTCTGAAGTTCAAAGTTCCACACATTTCTAGGGCAGGGGCAAAATGCTGCCAGTTTCTTTGCTAAAACATAACAAGAGTCACCTTTGCTCCAGTTCCCAACAAGTTCCTCATCTACATCTGAGACCACCTCAGCCTGGATTTCATTGTCCATATCCTTATCAGCATTTTGGTCAAAGCCATTTAACAAGTTTCTAGGGAGTTCCAAACTTTCCCACATTTTCCTGTCTTCTTCTGAGCCCTCCAAACTGTTCTATCCTCTGCCTGTTACCCAGTTCCAAACTCATTTTCACATTTTCAGATAACTTTAGCAGCGCTCCACTCCTGGTACCAGTTTATCATATGAGTTCATTTTCACACTGCTGATCAAGATATACCTGAGACTGGGCAATTTACAAAAGAAAGAGGTTTAATAGACTTACAGTTCCATGTGGCTGGGGAGGCCTCACAATCATGGCGGAAGGCAAGGGGGCGCAAGTCACGTCTTACATGGACGGCAGTAGGCAAAGAGAGCTTGCGCAGGGAAACTCCTTTTTATAAAACCATTGGGTTCGTCAGGTGTGGTGGCTCACACCTGTATTCCCAGAACGTTGAGAGGCCAAGGTGGGTGGATCATGAGGTCAGGAGATCAAGACCATCCTGGCCAACATGGTGAAACCCCATCTCTATTAAAAATATAAAAATTAGCTGGGCGTGGTGGTGTGTGCCTGTAGTCTCAGCTACTCAGAAGGCTGAGGCAGGAGAATTGCTTGAACCCAGGAGGTGGAGGTTGCAGTGAGCTGAGATTGCACCACTACATTCCATCCTGACAACAGAGCGAGAGTTCGTCTCAAAAAAAAAAAAAAATCAGGTCTCATGAGACTTATTCACTGTCACAAGAGCAGCATGGGAAAGACTTGGCCCCATTGATTCAGTTACTTCCCACCGGGTCCGTCCTGCAATACTTGGAAATTTAAGATGAGATTTGGATAGAGACAAAGCCAAACCATATCATTCTACCTTTCTATAAACTTGTGATTTTTAATGATAAAAAACATTTGTGATTCTTAAAGAGATAAAATTCATTTATTTGAAAAATCTGCATGCCTGATCTAATGATGCTGAATAAAGGAGGTAGATAATATATCATTTTTACAAATTAATTAAACAGTATTCTTTTCTTCTATATATTGGATAGAATGTAAAAATGTCACTCACTTAGAATATTTGTCTTTCTTTTCCCTCATTTTTGGCAAGTAAGATTGCTTATGCGTTTTTTCTCAGAACCAACACTCTGGTACATATTAAAGTAATATAAGTTTTTTCTCTGTTTTCTTTCAAAGGTTGCTCAAGAAACAGATGTGAGAGCCCAGATTCGTCTGCAATTTCGTGATGTCAATGGAGAACTTATAGCTGTACAGAGATCTATGATATGTACTCAGAAAAGCAAAAAGACAGAATTTAAAACTCTGGAAGGAGTCATTACTAGAACAAAGTAGGCGTTTATATGATATTTGAATTTCTGTTCATTTTCAGTCTTTTAGGTCTGTAAATTGATGGTTGTTTTCTACTGCTTTAAGTTTAGGAGAGCATATTAAATTTTTTTCAACAGACTTTAGACTATTTTTTTTTTTTAGAGCAATTTTGGGTTTATAGCAAAATTGGGCAGAAAGTACTGAGCTTCCATTTTCTCCCTACCCCTACACACGCACACAGCCTCCTGCACTATCAACATTTGATTTTTGTGGATACTATTTATCAGTTAAATAGAATGGTCCCATTAAAGTCTTAGGGTTATGTTCCATTCTCTTGAGTAATTTCTGAACAGTTGCTGAATGAAAGCACATAATCACTCAAATACAGGTTGAATGAGTAAGAAATTCTAGTGTCATGTGTAAGAATGGGTGAGATAGAAAGCAGACAAATAGGGAAGAATGATAAATTGTTCCTTTCAACCATTATCATTCTGTTAGAGGCAGGTATCATTTTCTAATGGTCATGGATTTGGGGATTAGGCTGCCTTAGATTCAAGTCTCTGTCGTTGTTGAGCAAATTACTTGACTGTTCAGCTTCTTCTCTTCCCTTTTATTTATTTAGCTGATTAAGTAATTCCTTTATTTAACCAATAATGCACATCTACTCTGTGCTAGAGGCACTACGCTGGCTTCTCAGTCAGGTTTTCATCATTGACATTTTAACACATTCAAGTCTGTCTTAGACCCTGGGAGTTCATTCCAAATTCCAGTTACTGCCTGTCTCCTTCTTCCCCTTTATAGCCAGTCTTCTCAAGAGTTTTTCATGCTGTCTCTATTTCTTTACCTCCTCTTCACTCCAGCTGCAGTCCCATTTGTCCTCTGAAACACCGCTGACTAAAGTTACTAATAACTCTGTTTTTAATTAGGATAATGCTACGCTGCTATACAAGTAGACCTAAGAGTGAGCCTCTGTTTATTTCATTTAGGCATTCATTGTCACTGTACATATCTTAGCAAGATGTTGTCAAGGTTGAGCTAATGCATATAAAATGCTTAATATGTAGTAAGAGTTTATGAATTAGTCTTCTATGACTGCTGTAACAAACCACAAACTTAATGGCATAAACAATACACATTTATTATCTTAGAGTTCTGTAGTTTAGAAGTCTGAATTGGGTCTCGCTGGGCTAAAACCAAGGTGTTAGCAGGGTTATATTCCTTTCTGGAGGCTCTAAGGGAGAGTATGTGCCCTTGTTCTTTTTGTCTTTTAGAGGCCACCCATGTGTTTTAGCTCAAAGCAAGCAATAGTGGCCATAGTTCTTCTTGTATCAAATCACTGTGACCTCTTCTTCTGCCTTCTGTCACATTAAAGGACGCATATGATTACATTTGCCCCATCCAAATAATCCAGGATAATCTATTTTGAGGTCAAATGATTAACACCTTAATTTCATCTGTAATCTTAATTCTCTTTTGCTGTGCATTGTAACATTCAGAAATTCAAGGGATTAAAATGTGAACATCTTGGAGGACCATTGTTCCAGGTACCATAGCTGAGTAAATGCTAGTTTATCACTTCTTATTTGAAAATTTCTTTTTCTAGACCTTCATGATATATCACTGTTCTGTCATAGCTAAAACCTACTTCATTTACCCCATCAATAAAGGTTGGAAGTCTCATTAAGCTCAGTCCTATATCTTCTTTTTTTTTTGCTCCGTATTTTCTTCCTAGGTAATCACATTCTTATCCATAACTCAGACTATTCTGTGTTCCTAGATGACTCACAAATTTATATCTCCAAACCGGACCTCTGTTTCCAGACCCATTTATCCAGACCTTTTTACCCATCTCTGATTGTTTACCAGTTGTTTCAAAGACAACTTAGATTCAACATGTCCAAAACCAAACTCACAGTCCTTTCTCTTTGACTTTCCCCCCTTAAAAAAACCTCCAACAACCTGGTCTTATGATATGTCTCACCTTGGTGAATGACACCACTATCCATCCGGTGACAAAAAACAAGAACCTGAGTCTTGATACTATCCGTGCTTTCCATATCCAGTCTATTACTAAGACCTATGGATTTAATCTAAATGTCTCTTGAATCTGTTTCCATCTCTACAACAACCATTCTAGTCCAAGCTACCATTGTCTTTCCGTGACCTAATGTGATAACCTGTTGATCTGTGTCTATTCTAGCCCTCTACAAAGCATTCTTAATATATCCAGTGTAATATTTTCTTTTTTTTTTTTTTGAGATGGAGTTTCACTCTTGTTGCCCAGGCTAGAGTGCAGTGGCACAATCTTGGCTCACTGCAACCTCCACCTCCCAGGTTCAAGTGATTCTTCTTTCTCAGCCTCCCAAGTAGCTGGGATTACAGGCGTCTTCCACCACACTTGGCTAATTTTTTTGTATTTTTAATGGAGACGGGGTTTCACCATGTTAGTTAGGCTGGTCTCGAACTCCTGACATCAGGTGATCTGCCTGCCTTTGCCTCCCAAAGTGCTGGGATTATAAGCGTGAGCTATCGTGCTTGGCCCAGTGTAATATTTTCAAAATACAAATTGGAATATATAAAAAACAGTAAAGACAGATAATGCTTCTGCTTCCTGAAGCAGTCTGTTACTGAAGAAAGAACGCCGTTCTAAGATGTTTTTAACTTACTTTTGCCTATCTGCTGTTGATCATCATGTTTTGTTTTATTCTTTAAGTCTCTTATTTTTAAGACAATACTACTTTATGTATTATCTGTAAGTATTCTAAATTATTGTATTTAAAAGTCCAAATATGTAAAAAATAAATTCTGGCTTCCTTTCCTGAACAACTTTGTTTTACATATCTTTTCATTTGTGAACTGTTAAATAGTTTAAGAGTTACACTTTTTTAGCATGATGAATCCATTTCTAACAGGGGATAGGTTAAGGGCCTTTTTTTTTTTTTTTTAAAGAAGTACAGTATGAATTGATTAAACAATAGAATAGGTACAACTGAAGGTTATTTTACGTATGTTCTTGATTTTCATTTTCTGTAGGCATGGTGAAAAGGTCAGTCTAAGCTCTAAGTGTGCAGAAATTGACCGAGAAATGATCAGTTCTCTTGGGGTTTCCAAGGCTGTGCTAAATAATGTCATTTTCTGTCATCAAGAAGATTCTAATTGGCCTTTAAGTGAAGGAAAGGCTTTGAAGCAAAAGTTTGATGAGATTTTTTCAGCAACAAGGTTTGTAACCCTTAAAAAGACTTTGTAGTCCATTAAGTTATTGAACCATGTTTACAATTTGGATGCTTCTTTTTAACAGAACAAATTTGAAAAGCAGAACGATCATCAATTATTATCTCTCATCCAGCAGCAACCATTGGGCATATTTTCTTTCACTTGTCTTTCTGTGCATATATTTATTTACCTGATTGACAATATAAATGTAATTTTTTTCACTTACCATTATGCCATAGGCATTTTTCAAGTTATTAAAAACTCATTGTAACTGTAATCTTAGTGATACCATAATATCCCACTGTATGAATATATACTATAATTTACTTTGCCAGAAATTTGATTTTTATTTTATATCTTCAAAGATACATTAAAGCCTTAGAAACGCTTCGGCAGGTACGTCAGACACAAGGTCAGAAAGTAAAAGAATATCAAATGGAACTCAAATATCTGAAGCAAAATAAGGAAAAAGCTTGTGAGATTCGTGATCAGATTACAAGTAAGGAAGCCCAGTTAACATCTTCAAAGGAAATTGTCAAATCCTATGAGAATGAACTTGATCCATTGAAGGTAATTTGATTTTATTTTTGACAAAAATTATATATCTTTATGATATACAACATGATGTTTTGATGTAAGTCTACATTGTGGAATGGCTAAATCAAGCCATTTAATGTGCATTACTTCAAATTTTTTTGTGGTGAGAACATTTAAAATCTCTCAGCAATTATCGTAATGTTATTAACTAAACATAACTAATGTTATTAACTAGAGTCATAGTGATATACAGTAGTTAATTTCTTGTATTCTAAAGAGATAATCTTTTTTTTTTTAAGCTATGGTAGCATTCACCCCTTATTTGTATATGAAATTGAATGGCATGTATATTTCTTCAGTTATCAGGGAGCTAATGTGTTAGATCTATATTAGTCTTTAAATTGCTCAAAGAGCTTGGATTTGAAAGAAAACAAATTTGTAGCATCACACTAAATTAGTAGTATAGGTCATTAGGTGTTAAATAGCAATATTATTACCCAAACTTACAGTCCTGTATTAAGATTTTTAAAAAAATTTACAGTTCTAGAGAATTTTTTAAATTTGTAGGATGTTTCTGAAACATTTAAAAATTATACAGAATTTGGAATTGATCCATAACATGTTGATATATTTGCAAATGAATATAGCTTTTTAAACCCCATAATTTGTATGAAAGGCCTACAGGAAATGCCATTCACTCATTTAATAAGCATTTATAGGGTGTCTTCTTTGTGCCAGAGTATACTGTGCTTGGGTACAAAGAGGATTACAACAGCACCCCTGTCCTTAAGGTATTCCTAGTCTGAGTAAGTAAGAGCATTCTCAAAAATGGTTGTTTCCTAGGTTTTAGATAGATTTTCAGAAGTCATTTAAAAATGTATTGATTTGGTTTTTAAAAACTCCCCTATAAATACCAGTATAGATCTTTAAATTGTGAAGTAGAAAATATATATGTTTTTAATGATGGTCATGCGTAGAAATATATAGCAAGGGCTTCTGGGAGGAGGCAGGACTGAGATGGGCCTTGAAGAATGGGAAGAAATCAAATCAGCAAACTAGAAGACATTTTATGTATGTTTGTATTTATTTTGACTTTTAAAAGTAATATGTGCCTACAGGAAGAAGTTATTATGTGAAAGATACTCTCCATTTCTCATCTCTGACCTTCCAGAGTATATTCTACCTGCAGCTTTTTTAACTGCATATATACAATATATATGTGTATACAAACATTCACTTATATGTATGTGTATATTTACATGTACAAGCTTAAACAGAACCGGATTGTGAGAGGAAGAGTATGGGTTAAGTAAATCAATATAGAAGGAGTAAATGATCAATATGAATCGGGGTCAGAATATAGAGAGCTAATGCATTTCAGACTTAGTTCAGTAGAAGAGTGGAAGAGTATGTTACATTTTAGGATGAGTTGTCCTGACAACTTTGTATAGGTACTGTGGTAATTACTAAGATATTGGAAAAGATTTTTTTTCTTCTTCTTTCCCCCTTCCCCTACTGCACATTTTATTTTCTTGAGAAGCGTCCTGGT
The DNA here is from genome assembly GCA_963573385.1 of Cacajao melanocephalus. Taxonomy (NCBI): domain Eukaryota; kingdom Metazoa; phylum Chordata; class Mammalia; order Primates; family Pitheciidae; genus Cacajao; species Cacajao melanocephalus. The sequence continues at coordinate 102,002 of CAUYLG010029531.1, read as the reverse complement.
TGGAGTGATGACAAGCACGTGTAATGGTGAGGCAGAAAAAAAAGACCTGTAGGAGCTCTGAGGATAAAGGAAGAGAATTTCTGTCTGAGGTAGCCAGAGAGGATTTCATAGGACTGAATTTGGCCATGACTTTATTGATCATAAATGAGTAGGTCATTGGAGACATAGAGACAGTAAAATGCAAGCTGTCTTTGAACACTATCAAGGAAATCCATATTATTGAAAAGAAGCATTTATGTTGGAAATGATATCAAGGAAGGGCTGAATGATAATACCCAGGATTTAGTGAGTGGTGTCAAGATTCTAATCAAGGCTGTAGGAGAGGTTGAGGTATTTATGTACTTTTTGTGTTTAATTGTGAGTAATTCTCCCAGGGTTTAATATTCCTTGCTGTATCCTCAGAGCCTAGCCTAGTGCCTGGCACATAGCAGGTGGTTCAATAAATATTTATTAAGTAGATATCTTCCGAAGTCCTTTTTTAGCTCTGACTTATGAAGGTTCTTCTCTTCATAGAACCCAATTAAAGTTTGGGTTCACCTTCCCAGAAAAGACTGCTTCCATTCAGCCTTGCACTGGAATGCATCCTTTCCCATTTTTACTGATTCCCTCCATCTTCAGGAATTCTCGCTCTCTCATAAATGACTTTAGTACCATCCCACCATATCCTGCCCTCTTTTTTTGGCCTACTTAGATCTGTTTTCCTTTCTTGCCTTAAATGGAAACTGCTAGAGGAATATGTTTCTAATTTTTTTTCTACACACTAGTTCATGGTCCTTCTATACTTGATAGCCCAGTGGTTCTATTTTTTGGTCTCATTTCACACAGACACCTAAGCTTTAAACACTTGGCTGTTTTTGTTGTTGTTGTCTGTCGGCTTGTCTTACCTCCTTTTACTAGGTGTGTACTCTGGGGATAGAACCTATGTTTTGTGCTCTGAGATTAGAGCCAAAACACAGATGTCAAAGAAGGAATCCAGGGGATCATCTGGTGACTGGCTGGATTTAAGGAATGAAGCAGGTAGAGATGTCATGAAAGATCCAAGTCTAGATGTTTATCATAATGTTTGTGCTACCAAGAGACAGTGAAAACACAGATGGAGAGAAACTGAGCACTCTAGAGTATCATAGCGGAGCTGTCAATATTCATTGCTCTTAAGTATCCATCCAGTTCTCTTTGTTAGAAAGTAAGTACAGAATTTTTTTTCCACAAGCAGTGCATATAGTCTCATTAATTGAATGTTTACTGCTTAACACTGATCCAATTGCTTTAAAATGTATTGTGTAAACCCCATAGTAACTCTGTGAGGTTGTGTAGGCAAGAAAACTGAGGCACCGGTGTTCACAGGGGAAATAAGGGTGAGGATTTGAGTCCTCTGGTTCCTAAGTTTATACTTTTTTTTTTTTTTTTTTTTTTTGAGACAGAGTCTCTTTCGTCGCCAGGCGCCAGGCTGAAGTGCAGTGGCGCTATCTGGGCTCACTGCAACCTCCGCCACCCGGGTTCAAGCAATTCTGCCTCAGCCTCCTGAGCAGCTGGGATTACAGGCGTGCGCCACCATGCCCGGCTAATTTTTGTATTTTTAGTAAAGACGGGGTTTCACCATGTTGGCCAGGATGGTCTCGATCTCTTGACCTCGTGATCTGCCCCCCTCAGCCTCCCAAAGTTGTGGGATTACAGGCGTGAGCCCTCGCACCCGGCCTACTTTCTTTTTCTTTTTAGGTCAAATTTATTAAGGTAGAATATGTATATGGTAAAATCCACCCTTTTTAGAGTATAAATTCTGAGTTAGGACATATGCATACAGTAGCATAACCAGCACTACAATGAAGATGTAGATTATTGCAGTCACCCCAAAAAGTTCCTCTCAAAGTCCTTGCAGTCAGTCCTCTCCCCCTGTTCTCATCCATAACAACCACTGATTGTTTTCTGTCATTATAATTTTGCCTTTTCCAGAGAGTGACACATACATAGACTTATACAGTATGCAGACTTTTGTGTCTGGGATTTATCTGTGTTGCTGCATGTGTGAATAATTCATTCCTTTTTATTGCTGAGGAGCATTCCTTCCGTTGTATGCATATATTATAATTTTTTTCCTCATCCATTCCCTGCTGATGGACATTGAGTTGTTTTCAGCTTTTGGCTGTTACAGATGAAACTGCTATAAACTTTTGTATACAGGTCTTTGTTTGGACGTGTTTTTATCTCTTTTGGATAACTTTAGGAATGGGATTGCTAGGTTGTGCGGTAAGTGTATGTTTAACCTTCTAAATTGCCAGATGGCTGCACCACTTTGTAGTCCTACACTTTCTCATACACTTTGTAGTATATGAGAATGTAATTTCTCTGCATTCTCATCCACACTTAGTACTGTAAGTCTTTTTCATTTCATATGGCTAAAATGACACAACTGTCAGTCATATGTCATTTTAGCCATAATGGTAGGTGTGTAGTAGTATCTTATTGCAAAATTGTAGTTCTTTATAGTTTTAACTTGTGTTTTCCTAGTTGATCAGTTAGTCAATTGATTGTTGATTTTGGGCATCTTTTCATGTATTTGCCATCTGAATATCTTTGGTAGTAAAATATAAAAATCTTTTGCCTACTTTTCAATTCTATTTTTTTATTGATCTTTTAATTATTGATCTGTGAGAGATCTTTTTTTTTTTTTTTTTTTGAGACAGGGTGTCTGTCACTCTCTCACCCAGGCCTGAGTGCAATGGCGCAATCTTGGCTCGCTGCAGCGTCTGCCTCCCAGGCTCAAGTGATCCTTCCACCTCAGCCTCCCGAGTAGCTGGGACTACAGGACACGCAACCACACCCGGCTAATGTTTTTTAATTTTTTTGTAGACGTAAGGTCTCACCAGGGCTCAAGTGATCCGCCTGCCTCAGTCTCCCAAAGTGCTGAGATTATAGGTGTGAGCTACAGTGCCAGTCAGAGAGTTCTAAATATGTTATGGATACAAGCCCTTTATCAGATATTTGTTTTGCAGATATTTTCTTATCTGCCTTTCAGAGGACAGGAGTTTTAAATTCTGATGCGGTACAGTTTATCAACTTTTTTCTCTTATGGTTTATGTTTTTCATTTCATATTTAGAGAAGTCTTTGACCCAGTGTCACAAAAATATTTTTCAGTGTTTTCCTGTAAAAGTTATATAATTTGGGTTCTTAAAATTAAGTATATGCTTCATATCAGATTCTTAATGTGATATGAGGTAAAAGCTGATGTTTACTTTCTTACATGTAAATGTCCACTTCTAGCACCCAGAGTCTAGTCATTATGATACCCTGCCTCCTAATCTTATCATTATCATCTTATCTCCCAATCTTAACTATACGATTTTCTACAAGTCAAATTGTTTGAGTCTCCTGCTTAGTATATAGTTTTGTGAGGATTAGAGAGAATTTATAGCAGCCCCTAATACAATATTTAGAACATAGCAGGCATTCAGTCAGTGTTACCTGTGACTGTTGTTCTTGGTAACATTATTTTTTCCAAATCTCTCTTTTATTTAGCTAACATTGAACACCTATTGCCTGTTTGGGGGATACCTTAGGGAACAAAGTAAACAAAGTTCTTGTTTTTAAGCCATTTGCATTCATATACAAATCACAAGGTATACTATTAGTATAATTTTAATAAATTATGTTAAAGTTGAGGATGCATTTTGGTGCATTATGAAAGTTTGCAATTGCTAGCTAAGCATTGCAGTAACTTAATATGTTAGTTTAAAATTAGGTTCTGCTGGGTATGGTGGTACATACTTATAGTCCCAGCTACTTGGAGGCTGAGGTGGGAGGTACACTTGAGCCCAGGAGTTCAAGTTGTATTGCACTGTTATTGCACCTGTGAATAGCCACTGCACTCTAGCCAGGGCGATGTTGCAAGATGTCTCTGCATTTAAAATAGTAATAATAAAATTAGGTTCTAAAAATGTCTTAGAAGAAGAGTTGGTCAGCTTTGGAATCATAGAGGCAAATACTGAAAGAATATCCCCAGCATCATCCAATAAGAGAATGCCCTGAACCAGATCCCAGTGTTCCTAGGAGATGAGGCAACCAGCTCTCTCTCGAAGCAAGCCTCAGAGCAGGTCACTGAGCTCATTTGTTGTACTTTACTTGCTCAGAGTCCTCTGTGGTTGAGCAAGCTTTGGATTAAAGTATACTCTTCGCGTAAATTTGCCTACAGGCTCAGAATGCACTGGTAACTCACTGTGAGTTAACTAGCCCTCTCAGTAGTACTGACTTAAAATACATTAAATAGTTATGTTCTTAAAATGTTCTGCTTTACATATTGTAACTCTAAGTGCCCAATGAATGAATGACTTTTGTGGGACATGTTGAGGACAGGGCATGGTGTTTGGAGTTAGAAGTGTAATTTAATTTCTGCTTCTCTCTTCTAGCTGTGAGGACTTGGACAAGTTACTTAATGTCTCTGAGCTTCAGTTTTTCTAGGCCCGCTTTACAGTGTTATTGTTAGCATTAAATGAGATCACTTTTACTAAATGCCTGGACCTGGAGTATGTTATTTGTCTTCATCTATCAGGCATGTAAGCTATAGTGAGTTTTATTTACGTAGCGTTTCTTTATTTTCAGAATCGTCTAAAAGAAATTGAACATAATCTCTCTAGAATAATGAGACTTGACAATGAAATTAAAGCCTTGGAGAGCCGAAAGAAGCAAATGGAGAAAGATAATAGTGAACTGGAACAGAAAATGGAAAAGGTTTGTGGTGGTAGAATTTTGTTCTACTTCAGAATTTTGGGATTACTGTTATGAACTTTATTTGAATCCATTTTGCCATCCACGTTGGAAAAAAAACAAATACAGATCTTGATCTTTGTATTACTTCTATGTATATGTTAAAATGAAAAATATTGAATAAAGTTTGGTTCATATTTGGTACCTCAAAGTGATCCTATTTTCTTATGTTTGTACATTAAATCTTTTTATTTTGGTGTTACACAGGTTTTTCAAGGGACTGATGAGCAACTAAATGACTTATATCACAATCACCAGAGGACAGTAAGGGAGAAGGAAAGGAAATTGGTAGACTGTCAGCGTGAACTGGAAAAACTAAATAAAGAATCTAGACTTCTCAATCAAGAAAAATCAGAACTGCTTGTTGAACAGGGTAGGACAAAATTTTTATTTGGTCTGTTTTCCTACTGTAATATTATACATTTTCTGTATGAATATAGAATCTCCAAGAACTTACACTGACTGAAAAGCCAATCTTAAAAGGTTATACACAGTATGTTTCCATTTATATAACATTTTTGTAATGTCAGAATTTTAGAAATAGTGGAGAAATTAGTGGTTGCCAGGGATACTGGGTAAAAGAAGGGTCAGGAGGGAGATGGGTTATGGTTATGATTAGAACAAAGAGAGGGTTCTTGTAGTGTTGGAACTATTCAGTGTCTTGACTGCCATAGTGGATATATGAATCTTCACAGGTGATGAAATTATACAGAACTAATACATACACAGGGATACAAATAAAATTGGGGAAATTTGAATAAGATTGATGAATTACATTAACATCAATATCCTGCTTGTGATATTATACTGCAGTTTTGCAAAATGTTATCATTGGGGAAAACTGCAAAATGTATAAGAGATTGCACTGCATTTTTTTTTTGAAATGGGGTCTCCCTCTGTCGCCTAGGCTGGAGTGCAGTGGTGTGATCTTGGCTCACTGCAACATATACTTCCCAGGTTCAGGTGATTCTCCCGCCTTAGCCTCCTGAGTAGCTGAGATTACAGGCGAGCACCACCACAGCCCGGCTAATTTTTTTATTTTAAGAAGAGATGGGGTTTCACCAAATTGTTCAGGCTAGTCTCAAACTCCCAACCTCAAGTGATCCTCCTGCTTCGGCCTCTCAAAGTGCTGAAGTGGTGGCTCATGCCTGTAATCCCAGCACTTTGAGAGGCCAAGGCGGGCAGATCACAAGGTCAAGAGATCAAGACCATCCTGGCCAATATGGTGAAACCCATCTCTACCAAAGATACAAAAATTAGCTGGGTGTGGTGGCACGTGCCTGTAGTCCCAGCTACTTGGGAGGCTGAGGTGGAAGAATCGCTAGAACCTGGGAGGCGGAGGTTGCAGTGAGCCGAGATTGCGCTACTGCGCTCCAGCCTAGACAGAGCAAGACTCCATCTCAAAAACAAAACAAAACAAAAAAACAAAAAACAAAACAGGCATGAGCCACTATACTCAGCCTGCATTATTTTTTATAACTTGTGAATCTACAACTATCTCAACTTTTTAAGCACCAGTTGAAAAAAAAGAATTATTGGATTTTTTTTTAAAGGTCGTCTACAGCTACAAGCAGATCGCCATCAAGAACATATCCGAGCTAGAGATTCATTAATTCAGTCTTTGGCAACACAACTAGAATTGGATGGCTTTGAGCGTGGACCATTCAGTGAAAGACAGATTAAAAACTTTCACAAACTTGTGAAAGAGAGACAAGAAAGGGAAACAAAAACTGCCAACCAACTGATGGCAAGTATTTTGAAATACAGTATTTGTTACTTTGTTTGCATCGGATTCTCTACTTGAATTGTTTTAATTTTTGGTTCGACTCTATTTTGGCATATTTTTAGATTAGTGTTAGGATAGAATCTGCTCCAAGGCAGAAAAACCTTCATTGAAGCAAATGTCCTAAGCGTATAAGAATACAAATATGAAGAAAATGTAGACCTACATTTTTTATTTGGTTTTAAGTAAAAAATTTTTAAAAGCTAATTGCAAAGAAAACATTAGCTCACAGGTAATGGTTTTGACAGTTGTTAAAATATAGTCTTGTACCATTATGTTTTGGTCAGCGATGGACCACATATTTGACATTGGTCTCATAAAATTATAATATTGTATTTTACTGTATGTTTTCTGTGTTTAGATATGTTTAGATAGATAAATACTTACCATCTTGTTATAATTGCCAAAGTATTCAGTACAGCCATATGCTGTATAGGTTTGTAGCCTGGAAACAGTAGGCTATACCATATAGTCTATGTGTAGTAAGCTATACTATGTAGGCTTATGTAAATACATTCGGATGTTCACACCGTGATAAAATTGCCTAATGATGCATTCTTGGAATATATCCCTGCTGAGCAATGCATGCCTGTACTTTCTTATATTTTGTATTCAGTGTACATATATTCCTTTGCAATTAAAAACCTTTTTCTTAAATTGTTTAGTAAATTGTTAATGCTCATTCTTTACATACATATTTAGAATGACTTTGCAGAAAAGGAGACTCTGAAACAAAAACAGATAGATGAGATAAGAGATAAGAAAACTGGACTGGGAAGAATAATTGAGTTAAAATCAGAAATCCTAAGTAAGAAGCAGAGTGAGCTAAAAAATGTGAAGTATGAATTACAGCAGTTGGAAGGATCTTCAGACCGGATTCTTGAACTGGACCAGGAGCTCGTAAAAGCTGTAAGATATTGTTTGAATAATAATTTTAAGCAATAAGACATTTAGAAGTATTTTGTCTATTTTTAATCCTAAGATTATGGCATTTTAATAAAAATGTCAACTTTGTCTTGTTATTATGTAAAATGAATTCATCTGAATAGCTTGATCGTATGAGTCTGGTTCTACAACCTGGTAGGTTGAAAATTAGAATCACGTAGGGAGCTTTAAAAGATACTATTCTTAGACCTTAAAGCTTTAGACCTTCCAAATCAAAATCTCTGAGAATGGGGCATAGAGATGTATGTTCAAAACACAACACAACTAGGTGATTCTTACGAGCACCTTGGTTAAGGACACTTACCAGGCCTGGCAGGTAGCTCACACCTGTAATCCCAACACTTTGGGAGGCCAAGATGGGCCAATCACCTGAGGTCAGGAGTTCAAGACCAGCCTGGTCAATATGGTGAAACCCGTTCTCTACTAAAAATACAAAAATTAGCTGGGCATGGTGGCACGTACCTGTAGTCCCAGCTACCTGGGAGGCTGAGGCAGGAGAATCGCTTGAACCTGGGAGGCAGAGGTTGCAGTGAGCCGAGATCGTGCCACTGAACTCCAGTCTGGGTGACAGAGTGAGACTCCATCTCAAAAAAGGAGACAAAAAAGAAACACTCACCAAACTTTTAAAAAAGCAAGTATTCTTCCTGTAAGTCACACACACTGTAATTCTATATGATTTTTGCTGTATTATTACTTTTTCTGTGGTAAAAACTTTCTTAGCCAAACTTTTCAAGTATTTCAAAATTTTCTTTCTTGCTTCTAGTCTGTCCTCTTTCTTCATAGCTTTATCACCAAAGTAAGCATTCTAAAGCCTGGCAGATCTCTTAAAGCCCATCTTGATCTATGTAAACATTTATTTTTGTTTCCTAACTCACCATTGTAGCATACATTTTTGTCAGTTTAGCATTTTATCACAGTGTTGTCTTGGGGTGGGGAGACACTGGTCGGGGACCACATCACACTATTTTTATAGTTTCTACATATCAGGCAATATGGTGAATTACATGGGGACTTAATAAATATTTAATTGTTGACTGAGGATTTACTAATCTGTATACTTAGGTATATGTTTCCTAATTTTTCACTAATTCTCACTTTTCTGTTTGACCCTTCTGGGTTTACTTACTAATTCTCTACCATTATAACCTAGCAAGGTCACGTTAGTAAGATTTACTTTAAAGCATGTATAGTGCCTTATGTTTTTTTCTCTTGTTGGATACAAACAGTAATATTTGGAACATTCCGAGGAGTAGTTAATTTCTAATACACTTTGTCATTATTTTAATTCTTGCACAAAATATATACACCTTTGTCATTTTAATTCTTGCACAAAACATACACACCTTTGCATTTGTTTGAATTATTGACTAGGAACGTGAGTTAAGCAAGGCTGAAAAAAACAGCAATGTAGAAACTCTAAAAATGGAAGTAATAAACCTTCAAAATGAAAAAGCAGACCTAGACAGGACCCTGCGTAAACTTGACCAGGAGATGGAGCAGTTAAACCATCATACAACAACACGGACCCAGATGGAGATGCTGACCAAAGACAAAGTATGATTTTTCTTTTTGTTCTAATTTTACTGTCTGGTATTTAAAATTGCTTACCTTGCATTCATAAGTTATAGACTATAAGGTATTAAGTTGGTATTGACTTCATATTTTAGAGGTTAAGTGAGCTTAGTACTCTATAAAATAGACTTTGAAGCTTAAAAGTTATTGTTTAATTACAGAAAGTTAATATATATATACACACACATACACACGCACATTGCTGTTAACTTTTAACATACAGAAGTTTTAAAATTTTATATCTTTAGAAGTGGTACTCTACTCCTAGGGCTTAGAAAGGCCATCCCCACTTGAAGATATTAAGAAATTTTATATTTTATTTTCATATTTTTATAGATTTAAGCTTAGAACTTTAGTCAATCTAGAATTTATTTTTGTTCTTGATATAATGTGGAGATATTAGACTTTATTTTTAAAAGATGTTTTTTACCTATAGGCTGACAAAGATGAACAAATCAGAAAAATAAAATCTAGGCACAGTGATGAATTAACCTCACTGTTGGGATATTTTCCCAACAAAAAACAGCTTGAAGACTGGCTACATAGCAAATCAAAAGAAATTAATCAGACCAGGGACAGACTTGCCAAGTTGAAGTAAGTTGCAACATTTGGAGATACAATAAAAATCTCTTATTTCATGCTTGCTTGTTTAAATGTTTTAAAATCATTTTTTGTCATGAAATGGTATGTTTTATTGATAGACTTTTGTTCTTGTATACAAGGAGATTTCAGAAAGTTCATGGGAAAACGGAATTAAAAGATAAAAATGAAAAATATAAGCTGTATTTCTCAACGTAAGCTCCATCAAATTCAAGACACTTCTAAGTGATGATACCAGCCATTTAGTTCAGTTCTAAAGAACTGAGGGTCCTGGGAATTTAACCATGTCATTGTCATCTTTTTTACTTTATTAAAGTAAAAATGGGTGCCCTTTGAAGATTTTTTAAGATTAAGAAACTAGAAGACAGGAGGAGCCAAATCAGGACTGTAAGGTGGATGCCTAATGATTTCCCATAGAAACTTTTGCAGATGGCCTTTATTTGATGAGAGGAATGAGTAGGAACGTTGTTGTGGTGGAAAAGGACTCTCTAGTGAAGCTTTCTTGGGCATGTTTCTGCTAATGCTTTGGCTAGGTTTCTTAGAACACTCGTATAATAAGCAGTTGTTACCATTCTTTGGCCCTCCAGAAAGTCAACAAGCAAAATGCCTTGAGCATCCCAAAAAACTATTGCCATGACCTTTGCTCTTGTCTGGACCACTTCAACCTCTTGGTAGCCATTGCTTTCACTCTGCTTTGTCTTCAAGATTGTACTGGTAAAGCCCATTTCATCTCCTGTTACAGTTCTTTGAAGAAATGCTTCAGGATCTTGATCCCGCTTGTTGAGACTCTCCATTGAAAGCTCTGCTGTTGTCTGCAGCTGATCTGGAAGCAGTGGTTTTGGCATCCATAAAGTAGAAAGTGTACTCAACTTTAGTTTTTCAGTCAGAATTGTGTAACCTGGATCATTCGAGGTGTCTATGGTGTTGGCTATTGTTTCTGCTCTTAGTCATTGATCTTCAATTGGGGCATGAACAAGATGAAATCTTTCCTCACAAATTGATGTAGACAGTATGCCACTGTGGGCTTCATCTTTAACATTGTCTCATCCCTTCTTAAATGAGTTATCCATTTGTAAACTGCTGATTTATTTGGAGCATTGTCCTCATAAACTTTTTGTAAAGTATCATTGATTTCAGCATTCTTCCACCCACCCACACCTTACCGTAAATTTGATGTTTGTTCTTGTGTTAGCCAATTAGTTTTTGTTTTAGCTCTAACTGGGGCTCTTTTCAAACTAATGTCTTAGCCTTGTTAGTGCCTCTAACTGGATCCTATTCAGACATGTTATAACAAGTTAGAATGAGTGTATTTCAGTGCAAAACATTTTGAACTTCATGCATAGTTTATTCGTAATACACATTTTTACATGAACATTTTGAAGACCCCTCATATTTTACAAATTAAGTAAAATGGTAATGGATAGTAATTTGTGCCTTCTGTCCCTTGAAAATTAGTAGACCTATGAAGATTAAAATTTAAAAATTGTCTTTGCATTTCTATGAGTAATACGTTATAAAAAGTGACCCTGTTTCTCAGATGTTACCTTGGATGGTGGTTGGATAAGAGGGTCAAAAATTCCACACAGATTTTTGAGGAAAATAGTGGACTTGGCTTTGGTGACATTTAATCTGTGTTTCTTGTGGAAGTGTCTGTGAGGGAATAGATTATTGGAGTTTGAAATTCAGGAGATTGGGAGTTGTTGCTATGTAAAGGATATTCAAAGTCATTAGCATGTCACCTTGACAGAGTTATGCAAAGAGAAGAAAAGGGGTTACAGTTAGATTCCCTGGAAGCACCAACATTTAAAATGTTAGCAGGCCAAGGAAGAGGAGCAAGTGAAGGAAACTGGGATGTGTCCCGGGAACCAGGGTGAGAGCCAGATAGTAGTGTTATCTGGGAGCCTTGGGAAAATACTCTTCAAGGAGAAGGTCAACAGTGTTTGGTGCTAGTAGAGTAAGATGAAGACTGTGCTTGGCAATTAGGTCACTGGTGATCTTGATGAGAAGTGCTCAATGGAGTCTAGGATAATGAAAGTATCATCTGTATTAGTTAATTTTTCCCAAAATTTTATGGTGACTCACGATGGGTAGTCATGATGAAGAAGCATGTGTGCAGTCACACACATTTATTTGAAACAAATTTCTGAAAGTAGTACGTGTACATATAGTCTACTCCAGCATATTACAATCTATTTTGTTTTATTTTTTTAAAATATGCTGAATACAATACATTAAATTGATTACATGGCTAGCTAGTGTGTCGAAACCTGCAAATTGAAAAACCCTGTTATGTATGAATACTGAGGTTGGCTAGAACGATGTTTAAGAGTTAAAGTGGAGGCTGGGTGCAGTGGCTCATGCCTATAATCTTAGCACTTTGGGAGGCCGAGGCAGGTGGATCACCTGGGGTCAGGAGTGTGAGACCAGCCTGGCCAACATGGTGAAACCCCATCTCTACTAAAAGTACAAAAATTAGCTGGGCATGGTGGCGCATGCCTATAGTCTCAGCTACCCAGGAGGCTGAGACAGAATTGTTGGATCCTGGGAGGCGAAGGCTGCAGTGAGCTGAAATCAAGTTAGAATGAGTTTATTTTATAAATGCCACTGCTTTCCAGCCTGGGTGACAGAGCGAAATTCCATCTCAAAAAAAGGGTTAAATTAAAGTGGAGGTAAATAGTACTAATAAGCAAAATCTTTGATGAATGAGAGGGAATGACTGATGAGGCGGCAAGTGGGTGACAGCAACAAGGAGGGGAAGGATACAAAGAAACAGTATTTACAGGAGAGTAAGGAAGTAGTATTTGTGAAAGGACTAAAGGGAATTAGGGGAATGTTCTCCTGTCTTCTTTCTGTCCAATAGTCCCAGCAGGCATCTTGCTGAGGCTTAACCTGGGATCAGAGAACCCCCAGAAACCAGGCAGAATTCTGTGTACATTTTTCTGGGAGCAGGCCCATGAGCAGGATTGGCAGGTGGGTCAGTGTCCTAGGGGGAGAGTTAAGGCAGAAGTGGACTAAAAAATTCCAAAAACTTCCAAAAAAAATTATTTGGTCATACCAAACTCTTGTAATGGTTTGTTGGCAGAATTTGTCCTGTATTTGTCTACTCAAACTTTCAAACTCATTTCTCCTGTTTTAAAATGAAAATCCATATTTGTTTTTATTTTAGCAAGGAACTAGCTTCAGCTGAGCAGAATAAAAATCATCTAAATAGTGAACTAAAAAGGAAGGAAGAGCAGTTGTCCAGTTACGAAGACAAGCTGTTTGATGTTTGTGGTAGCCAGGATTTTGACAGTGATTTAGGCAGGCTTAAAGAGGAAATCGAAAAATCGTCAAAACAGCGAGGTAAGTTACCTACTTTATGTTATCAGGATACTTTGACACCTTTGAATTTTCAATCACAGGTAACTGTTAAGGATGGGGAATTTAAAATCTGGTTATGGAGCTGAATGGCTTAGATTTCAGTCCTGGTTCTACAACTTACCCATTGCGTGACTTTAGGCAAGTTATTGAAACCTTCCTGTGTTTCATCTTCTGTAAAATGATGATACAACTACCTGCCACCTTGGGGTATTGGGGAGTGAATGAGATTATAGTTATAAAGCCCTTAGAACAGTGCCTGGCACATAGAAAGCTCTCAGTAGACATTTTATTATACTTAAAATGTGTTAACCAAAAAATATTTACACAAATCTGAATGTATTGTGCTCTTTAGAAGAATCAGAATTTTAAGTATCAGAATTTTTATTTCTTTTATAATATATTTATAATGCAAGAATTATCTATTTATAGAAAAAGACCATATTGACAGTACTGTATTTTATGTTTTTCTCCTTGGTGATATAATTTATTTTCTTAAAATAGCCATGCTGGCCGGAGCCACAGCAGTTTACTCCCAATTCATTACTCAGCTAACAGATGAAAACCAGTCATGTTGTCCCGTTTGTCAGAGAGTTTTTCAGACAGAGGCTGAATTACAAGAAGTCATCAGTGATTTGCAGTCTAAGCTGCGGCTTGCTCCAGATAAACTCAAGTCAACAGAATCAGAGCTAAAGAAAAAGGAAAAGCGGCGTGATGAAATGCTGGGACTTGTGCCCATGAGGTAAGAATAGGAATTTACCTTCACTGAACATGTAGCAGCATACTGTTCTACATGAGAGAGATGCCCATCTCATGCCTGGGCAGATGGTAGGTACTCAGTAAGGACTCTGACCTTCTGAACTACTATGCCATCTTATGTCATTTGTATGATAAGAAGAATCAATTATTTTGTTTAAAGGTAAGCTTATTTCTTTTCTTTTTTTGTTTATGAGACAGAGTGTCTGTCACACAGGCTGGAGTGCAGTGGCATGATCTAGGCTCATTGCAACCTCTGCCTCCCGGGTTCAAGTGATCCCATGCCTCAGCCTCCTGAGTAGCTGGCATTACGGGCATGCATCGCCACGCCCAGCTAATTTTTGTAATTGTTAGTAGAGACAGGGTTTCACCACATTGGCCAGGCTGATCTCGAACTCTTGGCCTCAAGTGATTGGCCCACTTCGGCCTCGCAAAGTGCTGAGATCACAGGCGTGAGCACCGTGCATGGCGGGTAAGCTTATTTCTTAAACTATGAGGTAGATTCCGTTTTTGTGTTCTTTTGTATGTTTGTTTAATTCCCAAGACTTAGCTTGTGGATGTAGATTTTGACAGATTTAGGACTGTTTGTTGATCTGCACTTTCTGAACCCAGCAAAATAATTTAAGTACTGAAAAGTTCTCCCAAAAGATGGATTTTAAACTATGTTTTTAATGTCTTTTCCACTTTCAGAAAGAATGAATCATAGGTGATTTTCAGTTTTTATTTTCCCTCACTTGTACAAGAAATTCATGTTATGTTCTGTTTACAAATAAAAATCAAGTCAGGAAGTATGTGATGATTGCCTTAGTGTCTCCCAGAACATAGAGAACAAGGCTAGTCCCAGAGACCTAAGACATGACCCTCCAGGAGCTAATGGTCCCATTAAGGAGACAAGCTTTCAGAATTCAACATTTAGAAAGCTAGGCTTAATAAAATGCTTAAAAAAAAGATTTAAACCAATGTGTTAGTTAAGATGGGAGAAGCCAATGGATACAGAAGGAGATAAGTATTTTGAAAATGAGTCAGGAGGAGGAATATAAGGCCTGGAAAAGGTTGTTCAGCTCAACTGAGAGGGGACAGAAATCAGAACACAGTGTAAAAGGAAGAGGAGTATGACCTATGCTGCAGTAGAAATGTTATCTGGAGTCTGGGGAATTACTTATAGGGATTGAGTCCTGTACGTTGGGGAAATAGGGCTATGTTATGTTCAGGCCTAGTTATAACTCTTTCTGATAGGTGATGAGGAGCCGACCTAAGGGATTCAATGAAAGATGTATTTTAGGAAAATGAATCTAATAGTTAATATATTGTCTGAAATAGGCTGAGAAGAGCTCAGGAAGCAGAAAAACTAGGAGAGTGAAAATGATTGTCCTGGAGAACCAAGGAGGAGTTTCAGGAAAAGGAGAAAGAAAGGCCTAAGAAGATGGGGTTTGTGGCAGCTAACTTTTAAGATGGTCCCTAGTAATCCTCTACCTCTTGGTATTCATTCTCTTGTATAGTCCCCTCTCATGCCGTTGCAGGATTGGTCTGTATAACTGATAAAACAGGGCAGAAGGATAACATGGCCTTTCCAACATTAGGTTATTTAAGGTACTATGACTTCTTCTCATGCGTGCTCACTCGCTTTCCCCCTCCTCCTCCCCTCTCTCACCTACTCTGTCTCCCATCTGAGCGAAGCTTGCTGCCATGTTCCAAGCAGCCCTCTGGAGAAGCCATATGGCAAGAACCTGAGGCCTTTGAGCAAGTGAGTTTGGAAGCAGACTTTGTAGCAGTCAAGCCTTAAGATGACTGCAGTCCTGGCTGACAGCTCGATTGCAACTTCATGTGAGACCCGGAGTCAGAAGTATATCTCCTGATCGTCATATCTCTGAGAAATAATAAGTGCTGTTATTTTAAGCTGCTAAGTTTTGGGATACTTGGTTATGCAACAATAGTTAAGGAATATAAGCATCAAGGATAAAAACCAGATTTATTGGGGCCACAGAGATGAGGAGACAGAGGCAGTAGTTTGAGAATAAAAAGGAAAGAGAGGAATAAGGTAGTACTTGAAAAGAAAAAGAGCAAATGGATAAAATTTGAAATTGGTAGAAAGTACACGTAGAGGAAATGTGAGCTTAGTTCTGTGTTAGACTGTTATACAATAAATGGCAGAAATTAACATTGTATTACTTTAGGACCCTAGCTGTCACAGTTCACCTTCTAAGAGTAAGGGGCATGTCTTATACTTTGTTGTATCTCCACAGTTCCTTGTATATTGTAACTTTGATAACTATTTGCTGAATATGAGAACTGTAGTGTCTGTTTCAATTATGTATTGCTGTGTAACAAACCCCCTCAAAACTGTCTCATGATAGTTAATTTTTCATGGTTCTGTGGTATGACTGGGCTCAGCTAGTGGGCTCTCACTTGGGGTCTTATGATTGCAGTCAGGTGTTGGCTGCAGTCATCTCAAAGCGTAACTGGGCTGGATGTTTCTGATGGCTCACATGGCTGACAGTGATGCTGACTGACTGTTATCTGGGAGCTCAGCTGGGGCTGTCAAACAGGACGTCTTCACATGACCTTTGCATGTGTCTTGCGCTTTTGGCAGCATAGTGACTGGGTTACTAAACAGAGTATCCGAAGAGTAAGTATTCCAAGAACAGGAAGTAGAAGCTGCAAGTCCTTTAAGGTCTAGGCCCAGAAACTGGCACAGTGACACTTCATTTTCTGTTGGTCAGAGTAGTCACAGAGACTGCCAAGATTTAGTGAGGGAGGACACTCTATCTCTTGATGGGAAGAGTATCAAAGTACTTACAGCTGACTTGAATCTGCATAACCCTATATCTGCAGTAGCATCTGAGTGTCATTCTGGTTACCTACAGACTAGGTAACCACACATTTGTATGTTGTATATTTTAACTTTGATAGCTATTTGCTGAATGAATGAGAACTGTAGTGTCTATTCCTGTTATTTATTGCTGTGTAACAAACCTCCTCAAAACTGTCTCACAGTGATTAACTTTTCGTGGTTTCATGGGATGACTGGGCCCAGCTGGGTTACCTACCTGGCTAGGTTAGCCAGGTAAATGTCTGGTTACCACACATTTTAAGAGAACCTGAAGCTAGAAAAGGCCTAGAGGAAGCACTAAAAATGGACCAAGATGCTGGCAGGGCTGCTGAGTGAGGACATGTGTGTGAGGAAACCATTTTCATAAAGGAACCAAAACTTGAAAACCCAAAGAGCAGGCAAATGGTGAACCCCTGTTTCTTTAGCAAGCTCTAACAGAATTTCAGTGGGCCATCCTGGAAAACTGGAGAAGGATGAGTTTGGGACAAATGAGAGAGGAAGTCTTCTTTCAATAGTAGGAAATAACATTATAAAACACATTTTTTTAAGTTTAAAAAAATCTACAAATGAAAGGTCAGTAATGAATTAAGAGGAATTAATTTATTTAGAGACGGGATCTTGCTTCTGTCGCCCAGGCTGGAGTGTAGTGGTGTGATTGATTATAGCTCACTGAAGCCTCTAACTCCTAGGCTCAAGCAATCCTCCTACCTCAGCCTCCCAAAGTGCTAGGATTACAGGCATAAGCCACCATGCCCAACCAAGAGGACTTTTTTTTTTTTTTTAATATGGGGAAGCAATTGCCTAGGCATGCAGTCAGGTTGATTTCTAATTTCAGCTCTGCTGGGTAACCTTCGGGATTTTACTTAACCCATCTGGGCCTTAGTATCCCCCACATAAAGTGAGGGGATTGACTTACATGATCGTTAAGCTTCCTTCCACCTCTGGTTAGGACACTACTCTCAGATATCCCTGGGGTTGCTTTCAGAGACATTGTGGAGATCTGTTTATGATAGTCACTTAAGTGGAAGGTTACTGGTATTGGTGAAGAGTGGTAAAGTAACAAGATTAAATTTATCTGTGTGCCATTTGCCTTTTTACCTTTAGAATATGCCCTTCATGGCCAGCACTACCATGAGAACTGTCTGTTCGTGCAGCCAATATAGGCAGTCCACTGGAGTGCCTGTACTACAGCAGTAAACAAAACAGACAAAGTCCCTGCCCTTATGGAGTTTATATCCCAGTAGGGAGGAGATGAATAACAAATAAGTAAATGTACACCAGGGAATGATCAGGGGCATGGAGAAAAATACACATGTTAAGGGAGTAGGGAATAGCTGAAGGGTGGTAGGAGGGGACTTGATGAAGGTGGCATTGGAGTGGAAACTTGAGAGAAGTGAGGGAGCCAGTCATGCAGTTGTCCAGAAGAAGAGTATTTCAGGCAGTACAAAATCTCAGACATATTTCACCTGAAGGCCCAAGGGAAAAGTTGTGGAAGATGAGCTCAGAGAGGTAGTAGGGAGCCGTTTCTTGCTTATCTTCTTTGGGAAAAATATTTTCATTTAAAGCCTCAAATTCACCAATACCTCATATGAAACTAACATCATGAATGAGATCTCAGCTAAAAATGTACCTGTTTATCATTTTGTCTAGTACTGACTCAGATTCGTTTAATATAGCACCTCATTTAAATAAAAACTCAGTTAGTATTCCCCCCACCCATTTCACCCAGAGGTTTTTTCAGTATCATATCTGTGTGGGCCTTTTTACACACAGTCTCCTTAGAAAAGATATGTTGTCCAAAAATAGGTGAATTGAGTTTCTGAAGAAAAAAATTCCAAAGAGTAAATTTTAAATGTCTGTCTATAAGAAAATGATAGGTAAGCAAGGTAATGGATATGTTAAGTCACCTTGATTTAATCATTATACATTGTGTACATATATCAAAACATCACATCATACCCCATAAATGTATACAATTATGATTTATCTATTGAAAATAATTTTTAAAAACCTTGTGAACCATAAGAAAAATTCTCTTGAAAATCAAAAATAAAATGTCATTAAAAAAAAAAAAAACCCAGAGCACCCTAATAAATCTCACTAGCCCATTCTCTAGGGAAGTTTCTCTGCTTTTTCTTTTTGAGACAGAGTTTCACTCTTGTTACCCAGGTTGGAGTGCAATGGCACAATCTCAGCTGACTGCAACCTCCGCCTCCCTGGTTCCAGTGATTCTCTTGCCTTAGCCTCCCAAATTGCTGGGATTACAGGCTCCCTTCACCATGCCCAGCTAATTTTTTGTATTTTTAGTAGAGACAGGGTTTCATCATGTTGGCCAGGCTGGTCTTGAACTCCTGACCTGAGGTTGTCACCAGCCTTGGCCTGTAATCAGCCTACGCCTGATTACAGGCGTAAGCCACTGCACCTGGCCAGAACACATCTTTTAACATCTTATGTAATCATCAAAAAAGAAGGCACCAAAACCTGGATCATACTGATGAAAGATTTTGTGTGTATGAAAATGTAAAAGTAGAGTTAAAATTGTATATATACCTATAGTTCTTCACAGAGATGTCCCCAGTTTAATAAATGCTTGGCCATCATTAGGCTGTCATAGCTGTGTCACTTTTTAGATATTGGGCACATTACTGATTTGTGACTGCAGTGTTTAAGAGGTAACATTGGCATGGAATTACTCATAATCTGCATCCTTCATTTTTATTATATATGAAAGAAGAATACTTCCTATTTCTGTAGTATAAAAAACTGTAGGTCTGTTGCCACAGGTCGGTTCAGGTTGGCATTTCTTGGTCATAGTTTGCATTTTTAAAAAAATCATTAAGTAATAACAGCATTTAAGAGCTAACCCTCGAGTTTCTGGTTATTATTTTAGTTTATTATAAGACTCCCATTAGAGACCAGTTTAATTTATTATACTGCTTTAACTTGCCATATTAATTCAATATAATTTTAAATAAGAACTTGGAATATTTCTGAAGTGAATTTTTTTAAAAGATTAAATACATTTTATTGCTTCAGAGGCATCAGCAAAAATCATTGTTAGTACCTACCATAGAGGCAATAATTTCATTAACTAGAGTGGTGAGTACTAGTAAAAATGGGTTGACATTTTGTTCCTTAAACTTACGTAGCATTTGACTTAGTGTCTGGCTTCTTTCCTTTTTCCCTGTAATTAAAAAAAATTTTATTTTGAAACAATTTTAGACTTATATAAAAATTATAAAAATAGTAAAGATTATTCACATGTATCCCTCACCCGGCTTCTCCTGATGTTAACAATTTATGTACTGTATTATAATACAGTTATCAAAATCAGGCTTAACATTCGTATAATGCTGCTAACTAAATCACAGACCCTATCGAATTTCAGCAGTTTTTCCACCAATGCCTTTTCTGTTTCAGAGTTCCATGCCGGATCCCACACAGCATCTAGTTGTCATTTCTCTTTAGGCTCCTGCAGTTTGTAACAGTCTGTCTTTATCCTTTATGACCTTAACGCTTATGGTGAATATGACCAGTTAATTAGTAGAATAGTTCTTAGTTTGACAAATACCACAGTAATAATTATTGCAAGCAAGATCTGTCAGTAAATACTAAGATCAGTAGGCAGAAAGTTGAGGAGAAGCAAGATATTTACATAATCTTAACATTTCTCTCCTCAGATACTTATTAATTACAAAGAGCAAAATAGTAACTTTACACTGGAGAAACCTGGCCGACACCACCTAAACCAAATGGATAAGGATTAACATTACTAGTAATAAGACATTGGTAGCATAATTCTGTACCCACTGATATAATGCCCTGAAAAGAACACAATGTCACTTCTGTGGTATTCTTCCTAAAAATACATAACCTCAGTCTAACTGTGAGAAACATCAGATACTTTATTTTTAATTGTGTTTTCTATTAAGGCAAAGCATAATTGATTTGAAGGAGAAGGAAATACCAGAATTAAGAAACAAACTGCAGAATGTCAATAGAGACATACAGCGCCTAAAGAACGACATAGAAGAACAAGAAACACTCTTGGGTACAATAATGCCTGAAGAAGAAAGTGCTAAAATGTGCCTGACAGATGTTACAATTATGGAGAGGTTCCAGGTAAGTTTATTGTAGTTTAAGGCAGAATAAAACTTGTTCCATGGTAGCTTGAATTTGAAGTGTGATTGTTAAAAATAGTAGCTAGTATTCAGGTACAGGTTGTGTTTAGAATTCCCCATCCTGAATTTCAGATACCCTCAGGGAGCAACTGCTTAGTTTATATCCCTGGGTTTAAATTTTTAAATTCATAAATATAAAAATTGAGACAGTTCTATTTGTTTTTCATTTTTAGTCACCTTCTGTTTGTTTACCTCATTTGAACTGCTAAGAATTAATTTCACATTTATCCTATTAAACTTTGCTAAAATTGTGTCTGGAAATGGTTTATAAGTAGATTTAAAAAATAAATGATAATAGCAATTTATTATTTTTTTTGAGACGGAGTCTCACTCTGTCACCCAGGCTGGAGTACAGTGGTGCAATTTTGGCTCACTGCAACCTCTGCCTTCTGGGTTCAACCGATTCTCTTGCCTCAGCCTCCTGGGTAGCTGGGATTACAGGCGCCCACCACACCTGGCTAATTTTTTTTTGTATTTTTAGTAGAGATGGTGTTTCACCATGTTGTTCAGGCTGGTCTCAAACTCCTGACCTCATGATCGCCCACCTTGACCTCCCAAAGTGCTAGGATTACAGGCATGAGCCACCGTGCCCATCCAATAGCAATTAATTTTTATTTGTTTATTTTTTAAACGGAGTCTAGCTCTGTCACCAGGCTGGAGTGCAGGAGTGCAATCTCGGCTTATCACAACCTCTGTCTCCCAGGTTCAAGCGATTCTCCTGCCTCAAGCCTCCTAAGTATCTGGGATTACGGGCACGTGCTGCCATGCCTGGCTAAGTTTTGTATTTTTAGTAGAGATGGGGTTTACCATGTTGGCCAGCCAGGATGGTCTCGATCTCCTGACCTTGTGATCCACCCACCTTGCCTTCCTAAAGTGCTAAGCCACCGCACCTGGCCATAACAGTTATGTTTTAAAGATTTTGAATGATAATGTAATGAGTTTATTAAAGGAAATAATTTTCTTATATTCTTAAGATGGAACTTAAAGATGTTGAAAGAAAAATTGCACAACAAGCAGCTAAGCTACAAGGAATAGACTTAGATCGAACTGTTCAACAAGTAAACCAGGAAAAACAAGAAAAACAACACAAGTTGGATACAGGTAATATAGCGTATGTCCTTATGTACCCATAAAGACGTTGACATTGCCAGCACATGCTTTTTACAGTAAATTGTATAACATTACATGGACAAGGAAGTTTTTTCCAGTGCACTGTATATTCATTCTTTTTTTCTGAAAAGCATCACTTCTCTTTGTTCTCCTACTTTGCACAACAGATTTTTATAGTAGGAGAGTATCAAATGAGCTGTCGTTGTCATCTTTTTTTTTTTTTTAAGGTGGAGTTTCACTCTTGTTGCCCAGGCTGGAGTGCTGTGGTGCAATCTCAGCTCACAGCAACCTGTGCTTCCTGGGTTCAAGCGATTCTCCTGCCTCAGCCTCCTGAGTAGCTGGGATTACAGGCACGTACCACCACACCTAGCTAATTTTTATATTTTTTAAATAGAGATGAGGTTTCACTGTGTTGGTCAGGCTGGTCTCAAACTCCTGACTTCAGGTGATCGACCCGCCTCAGCCTCCCAAAGTGCTGGGATTACAAGCATGAGCCACTGTGCCTGGCCATGAGCTGTATTCTTTCTCAATCATACCTGCTCTGTGAGCTTTCCCTGTGAGTGGCCAGAAGGGGACATCAAGCAGATTTGGGAGCTAGCGGGGTTCTTGTTATATTTTTGTTGCAGTGAGTGGGGCCCACAGAAACTCAGTATTTGTGGATTCCATAGACTGATAAAAATGGGAAGGATGATACAAATAGTATTTTCTATACCCTTACATTAATTACTATGTTAATATGTTTTTGTGTAGTTTCTAGCAAGATTGAATTGAATCGTAAGCTTATACAGGACCAGCAGGAACAGATTCAGCATCTAAAAAGTACAACAAATGAGCTAAAATCTGAGAAACTTCAGATATCCACTAATTTGCAACGTCGTCAGCAATTGGAGGAGCAGACTGTGGAATTATCCACTGAAGTTCAGTCTTTGTACAGAGAGATAAAGGTAAGACTATCCATACATGTTTTTTAATAAAATTTTTTTATTTTTGCTTTTATGTTTTTTTTAATTTTTGAGACAGAGTCTCACTCTGTTGCCCAGGCTGGAGTGCAGTAGCACAATCTCAGCTCATTGCAACGTCCATCTCCTGGGTTCAAGCAATTCTCCTGCCTCAGCCTCCTGAGTAGCCGGGATTACAGGCATGTGCAACCATGTCTGCCTAATTTTTGTACTTGAAGTAAAGATGAGATTTTGCCGTTGGCCAGGCTGGTCTTGAACTCCTGACCTCAGGTGATCTGCCTACCTTGGCCTGGCAAAGTGCTGGGATTACAGGTGTGAGCCACCACGCCCGGCCTTATTCTTATTTTTTGGAGATACAGTCTTGCTCTGTCTCCCAAGCTGGAGTGCAGTGGCACAGTTACAGCTTACTGCAGCCTCAACCTCCTGGCCTCAACCAATCCTCCTGCCTCAGCCTCTCAAGTAGATGGGACTACAGGCACACCCCACCATGCCAGGCTAATTTTAAAATTATTTGTGGAAACAGGGTCTCACTAAGTTGTTCAGGCTGGTCTCGAACTCTTGGCTTCAAACAGTGCAGCCTTAGCCTCCCAAAATTACAGGCATACATTACCTCACCCAGTCTATGTTTGTTTTTAAAATTAAAGTATATGAAATGCTCTTTATTAGTGTAATGACCAGAACTATAGGTATTGTGAGGTTCAAATGAAAATGGCGTAATAATTCTTTGTGTGGTTCCTAAGTAATAGAACTTATACTAATAAGTAAAGATTTCTGGAAGAAGGAGTTTGCGATAATAAGGAAGACCCCTGGTTAAGTAGTGGATGTTATTGGAGGTGGTCAGGTGATGGTTGCTTAACTCTATAAGGATTCCTGCTGGTTTGTCTTGTCTACAGATCCTTTATCTATGGCAGACACTCTCAGTGATAGCACTCTTTCCATTTGATTCCAGATGTGGTCTCAGAATCCTTATCAATACAGTGAGCAGGCACTCAGTTGCCCCTGGAATGCATTTGACTTCCCTCATATAGATTAATCACATCTGAGACTCAACCAGTTATAAACAGTTTTAGAAACAATCTTACCTAGGTTTACATAATTATGCATACTCATTCAGTAAGCACTAAGTATATTATGGAATCATTACTATACATTTTTATTTCTTAATCTGGATTACAGAATACCAGAGGCTCAGAATATGATATAAAATAGTACTGCTTGGATTTTTATAATTTTTTTACTGTTTATAAAGCACTTTGACATTCAACCATTCAGTGCCTCAGCAACCCTATAAAGATAGATGACAAAATCTCTTTGTAGAAAAAGAAATTGAGATTTACAAATGTCCCATGAGTGCCTAAGTTCATGCAGCTAACAGGAAGCGGAGTTGATTTTCTGATAAATCTTCTGACAATGAAGGCATTTGACTTCCTAACACACCATACCACTTCCCAGTATGATAAAACAGACCTATATTGAAGTAATAATAATTGTATCTACCTCTGTTGATTCACTCAATACTTCAGAATCTTAAAGTGCTTGAGGATCACTGTTTTGAACTGTAGTTATCATATAACTATGTTGTACAGTGTTACAAGGCTAAATAATGGGGACCTCTGTTTGGTAAAATAGTTGATTACTTGAAAGCCCCCTTCCTTCCAGAATAGATGAGGAGACACCAATATTAATGTAACAGTACGCTTTTATTACCATAAAATATCTGCATATCCTTATCAGGCTAAGCCTAAGGACAAAAATGTTTTTACCATCATATTTTTATCTGTAAAAGAAAAGTCCAGACTGAATGAGCTTTCCTATTCTTTGATCATGCAGAAGTGTCATGAGCTATAAAATCATGAAAACTCATGCTTAAAGCCACACGCTAATATAATTAGGAGCACATGGCCTAGATTAAGAATCACATTAGTGATTGAGGCAGGATAGTATGTGTAGTGGTTAAGAGAGTGAACTCTGGAGTTGGACTGGGTTAATATCTTGGCTGCTTCATTTATTGGCTGTTGTGACCCTGGACAAGTCATTCTCTGTGTCTGTTTGCTTATTTGAAATATAGGGCTGAAAATAATGGTTCTTTCCTCATAGGGTCATTGAAAGGAGCAAATGAGTTGACTTTTATAGCCCAACACATAGAGAGTGCTTTTATTAAGACTGTGAAGTCTGACACCTAAAATAAGATATGGAATATTATATAAGACTTCATCTTTTTTATATTTTTAGGATGCTAAAGAGCAGGTAAGCCCTTTGGAAACAACATTGGAAAAGTTCCAGCAAGAAAAAGAAGAATTAATCAACAAAAAAAATACAAGCAACAAAATAGCACAGGATAAAGTAAGATTTCATTTATGTATTATCAAATATCTCTATTAAAGTTATGTTCATAGCACCATGTTGGACACTATTATTTCACCTGAAATTAAATAGCATGATAAGATAAATAGTATTTTCAGATTCATAGTATAATTTTTACATTAGAAATTCTTGTTAGAACAAGGATTAGACATAAATTATTTTGCTGCTTGATCTAAAATAGAAGTTAAGAATTGAGACTAATTAATTCATTCCTATAGGTGATAAAGGGACTTGTCCGAGATCATAAAATTCAGTAGTGGTGGAAACTGGAACCCAAGGTTCATAACTTCCAAGCCAGTGTTTTACTAAGCTCTTCTGTTATGTGCCCTTAAGTACAACCAGTGTAAATTTGATAACTGTTTTTCTACAGCTGAATGATATTAAAGAGAAAGTTAAAAATATTCATGGTTATATGAAAGACATTGAAAATTATATTCAAGATGGGAAAGACGACTATAAGAAGGTAATTTAAAACTTAAAATTATTTATTTGATTATATTTTTATTTCGTGTG
The DNA here is from genome assembly GCA_963573385.1 of Cacajao melanocephalus. Lineage (NCBI taxonomy): Eukaryota > Metazoa > Chordata > Mammalia > Primates > Pitheciidae > Cacajao > Cacajao melanocephalus. Next base: position 76,273 of record CAUYLG010029531.1, on the reverse strand, counting down.
CTTAAAGAATTTTCTTTTTCGTAGCAAAAAGAAACTGAACTTAATAAAGTAATAGCTCAGCTAAGTGAATGCGAGAAACACAAAGAAAAGATAAATGAAGATATGCGAATCATGAGACAAGATATTGATACACAGAAGGTAGGTCTGTTTTGCTTATGGTATCACTTACACCAAAGACATGTATGACATTCTTTTCTATAGTTTTATTTTCAATAGAAGAGCCATTGAATAGACTTGCAAAAAGTAAAGAGGCCAAGCGTGGTGACTCATACCTATAATCCCAGCACTTTGTGAGGCCGAGATAGATGGATCAGTTGAGGCCAGGAGTTTGAGACTGGCCTGGCCAACACAGTGAAACCCTGTCTCTACTAAAAGTACAAAAGTTAGCTGGCCAGCGCACACCTGTAATCCCAGCTACTCAGGAGGCTGAGGCATGAGAATCACTTGAACCTGGGAGGCAGAGGTTGCAGTGAGCTGCGATTGCAGCACTGTACCCTAGCCTGGGCGACAGAGCGAGACTCTGTCTCAAAAAAGATGCAAAAAGTAAAGAAAAACAATTCCAATAACATTCTTCTTTTATTTCTTTTTCTTTCATTCATTCATTTCATTCATTCAGAGACAGAGTCTCTGTTGCCAGGCTAGAATGCAGTGGTGTGATCTTGGCTAACTGCAACCTCTACCTCCCGGGTTCAAGCAATTCTCCTGCGTCAGCCTCCTGAGTAGCTGGGTCTACGGGCGCACGCCGCCACCACGCCCAGCTAATTATTTCTTTATTTTTCTTTTTTTTATTTTTAAGTAAAAGACTCGTGGTAAAAGTTCAGACATCAAGGCAAAAACTAAAAGTGTCTCTCCCCTTCTCCTGATTCTCCGTCTCATTCCTACATGTCATTAACTGTTACACTTATTTGTTCTTAAAGTTTTTTATTCATATACCAGCAGATAGGTAGATAAATTTAAGTGTGTGTGTGTGTGTGTATATATATATATGTATATACATACACACACACATATGTATTTAAATTTACTTTTATGGATGGGGTCATATATTATTCTGTACCTTTTTTCACATAACATAATTTGATTTTACAGATCAACTCACAGATATATCATATTCTTTTTAATGATTATAGAATAGTCCATTTTGCTATATACCAGAACTTACTCAGGTTGATTTCATTTCCATGTCACAAACTATGTGACAATGAATATCTTTAACATATATCTGTATCTTTTCTTATTCAAACATATCTTTATGTAGCATAAATTCACAAAGAGGGATTATGGTTTAATCTTGAAAGTTATCTGTAAGGAAAATGTTTATATATTAAGTCATTTTCCAGTTCATTCCTATATCATTTATTTTCTCTTAAAGAAATTTCTACAGTACAGTCAAAATCATATCAAGAAGCTATGATCACATGCTTTATGCAAGCATGGTAGTTAATGCCTTTAAAAACTATACCATTTCTCTCTGTTCTTACTCTTTTAAACAAAATTTACTATTTGAATGCTTTATCAACCACTCGATTATAAGTGGTTGCTAAAAATCATTTGAAAGATTAGTTAACATTAGTTTTCTGCTGAGTCTATAGCACCAAGAATTTCAAATACATGAAATATCAGTCAAAGGGAAATCAAATCTCTGCCTGTCCTAATACATGCAGAATAACGATATAAATTTATGATGCATATATAACAAAATAATTATCACTAGCTTTTATGTGGTTGCCTGTATAAAATCACAGTCTGTAAATTCGTAATAGCTCTCTGTTATATGTACACGAAATTGTTAAGATTTACCAATTTATGACCCCTTTTAAGGTGATGGTCTAAACTTAGTGGATCTGATGGTATTTGTTTACTTTGTAACCTTCCTTGTTCCAGAAATTATTTCCTTAGTTGTATACAATAGAGCAATGATAAATATGTTTCAAATTAATGGGAAAACAAGGCAGTGTAGAAATAAGGGCAAGAAAGTAATGAAGGCAGAAGAGAAGTATATAAAAAGTAAACATGAAATCTCATGTGCTTGCTAAAGATTCTAGTAATCAAATGAAGAGAGGAGGCTGAGCGCAGTGGTTCACATTTATAATCCCAGCACTCTGGGAAGCCTAGGCGGATGGATTACCTGAGGTCAGGAGTTTGAGACCAGCCTGCCCAACATGGTAAAACCCTGCCTCTATTAAAAATACAAAAATTAGTTAGGCATGGTGACACGCACCTGTAATCCCAACTGCTCAGGAGGCTGAGGCAGGAGAATCACTTGAACCTTGGAGGCGGAGGTTGCAGTGAGCTGAGATCATGCCGTTGCAATCCAGCATGGGTGACAAGAGTGAAACTCCATCTCAAAAAATAAAAATAAAAAAAATGAAGAGAGGAAGTCACAATTAGTCAACATTCATATTGTGTCAATGCTAAAAGAAAACCAGTTCCCTGTACTGAGACCAGAGGAAAATGTCTATTCATAGAAAGGAAGACTTGTATAGTCTTCAACAGACTTCTTAGGGCTTAAAAAAAAAAATAGAGTGTATCTCAGCATCAATATCCCTTGATATGAGGTTCTATAGAGGTTGATATGATTGAAGCCTGAAATATATGTTAGAATGTTTAGAAAGCAAAGGTTCTTAGCTAGGGGCACCTATAAATCATCTGAGTTTTTTCACTCTAGGTATAGAACTAAGAAAATTGAAAACATATGTTCCCACAACAACTTATAGAAGAATGAGCATAGCAGCATTATTTATAATAGCCAAAATACGGACATACCCAATGGTCATCAGCTGATGAGCAGATAAACAAAATGTGGTATACCCATACGATGGAATATTACTCAGCCATAAAAGGAGGATACATGCTACAACATGAATGAACCCTTAAAACATGCTAAGCAAAAGAAGCCAGTCTGAAAAACCACATAATTTATGATTCCATTTATAATAAATGTACAGAATAGGTAAATCCAGTGACAGACAGCAGATTAATGTTTCCAGGGGATAGAGGTGAGGAAGGAATAGAGTGACTGCTGATGAATATGAGATTTCCTTTTGGGTTGATCAAATGTTCTGGAATTGGATAGTGGTAATGGTTGTATAAACTTGTAAATAAACTAAAACCACTGAATTGTACACGTTTAAATGGTGAATTTTGTGGTATATTAATTACATCTCGATTTTTAAAAATCACTTAGGTTATTAAAAATACATGTGTGGCTGGGTGCAGTGGCTCATGCCTGTAATCCCAGCAATTTGGGAGGCCGAGGCAGGCAGATTGCTTAAGTCTGGGAGTTCCAGACTATCCTGGGCAATAGGCGAAACCCCATTGCTACAAAAAATTAGCCAGGTGTGATGGTGCGCACCTGTAGTCCCAGCTACTTGGGAAGCTGAGGTGGGAGGATTGCTTGAGCTGGGGAGTTCAAGACTGCAGTGAGCCATGATCGTGCCACTGCACTCCAGCCTAGGCAACAGAGCAAGACCCTGTCTCAAAAACAAACAAGTCTGTGTCTCCAGTCCACACCAGTAAATCAGAATCCTGGGGGTTTGGGCAGAAATATGTGTGTTTTGTTGAAATTCCTTAGAGGTTCCGATGTATTCTTTTAGCTGTCAGTAACTGAGCCATCACTGGATGGAGTGCATAGCTTTCAGGCAGTCTTCTAGAAGTGGTGTTATTCCCAGTCAGACTTTTGGTAGACATTGGACTGTAATCTGTTCAGCATGCCACTCTCTCACAGGTATCTAGAATGCAGCTAATTTTTATGTTTCCATAGGTGACCAGCTGCATGTATTAACTATCATCTGAGTTGGATAATTGGGGTTAATATTTAAGAGCTGAGGAGCCTAATAGTCACTTGTTTACATACTGATTTAAGCCCTGCTAAATTTAATCCACAGAATAAAATAATTTGGAAACTTAATACACTGCCTTTCTCATTTTTCAGATGAAGGATATATGAAGGGAACTGGAGGTGACCTGACTTGCCCACGGTCACAAAAAGTAGTAACAGAGGTAGAACTTGAACACTCAAATTTCTAGTAGAATGGAAAAACAGTTGTGGTATACTATTACTGCATCTTTTTCCCTTCCTTTCTCTAATACTTTATATTTTGTAGAGTATAATTGGAATTATCATTGCTTAAAGTACAAAGGACAAATTTGACCCAAAAGGCATTTTATTAGCAATTATTGAGCCAGGGATTATACTGATTACATAGACTAATTCCTTTAATCTTCACAATAGTTTGGGTTTTTTTGTTTGTTTGCTTTTTGAGATGGAGTCTTGCGCTGTCACCCAGGCTGGAGTACAGTGGCACAATCTCGGCTCACTGCAACCTTTGCCTCCTGGGTTCAAGTGATTCTCCTGCCTCAACCTACTGAGTACCTAGGGCTGCAGACGAGTGCCACCACGCCTGGCTAATTTTTATATTTTTAGTAGAGATGGGGTTTCACTGTGTTAGCCAGGCTGATCTCGAACTCTTAACCTCAAGTAATCTGCCCGCCTCAGCCTCCCAAAGTGCTGGGATTACAGGTGTGAACCATCGTGCCTGGCCACACAATAGTTCTTTATGATAGATAGTAGTGTAATCACCCATGTTATAAACAAACTGAGGTTCAGAGAATTTAATTTGCCCAAAGTTATCCAGTTTAAAAGTAGTAACACTGTGATTTGAGCCTAGATGTACCTGACTTCAAAGCATTATACTCTTGATGTGGTAGAAAGTATAGTCTTTCAAAACTAGAGGAAGAATAATGGAAGTTGACCTAAAAGAAAGGCCTGGCTTTCTGGTAACAATGCAGGTAGACAGACCAACAACAGTATTTTGTGCCAAAAATCAATTTCATCTAAAAATGTGATAGCGCTTTAAAGAGTCCTTTCATGCAATCGTGAAAGCAAATTCAAATGTTATACAGTATTAGATGAAAGTAAGTGGTAGCACATTCCCTTGTTCCTAATAAGGAAAAACAACATAATATCCCATGGAAGAACCTTGGTAAGTCACAGCAGCTACAGTGATACATTAGATTGCCTTAGCAACAAAGGACATTTATAACCATGTTGTTTTAGTCACTTTTAACCACATATAATAATGCCTTTAGTAGATACGTATTCAGTTGTCTCAGTGTCTCTGGGAGATTTGTTCCAGGGACCCCCCTGATACAACAGATACCAAAATCTGGGATGCTCAAATCCCTTATATAAACTGGCACATGTAATATTTACATATAACCTATCCATATCCTCTGATATACTTTAATCTATAGATTGCTTATGATATTAATATATAAATGCTATATAGTTATATTGTATTTTAAATTTATATTTTTGTATTGTACTGTTATTTTTTTTATTGTGTTTTTTCCCCTAATATTTTTGATCCATGGTTGGTTGAATCTGTAGATGTGGACCCTGTGGATAAACTGTATGTTTATATTATTTCCAGGAAAAATGAAGGTAGCCTTACTTTCTGACTGTTAAAAAAGGAAAAGACAACTCTAAAAATGGTCATGCATGCATGGGCAGGATTGGATATGAACATTAAGCATGTGAGAGAAATCCTTGACTTCCCTCTCCCATCTACCAGTACCTGGCCTTTACTGTTGGGGCAAGATAATGCCACAGATCTGTCCATCTCTCCCACTTCCCATGACACTGAGTCTAGCTTAGCTGCAAGGGCTATTGCAGGAGGGTCCCAGATCCCTCTTTGAGAAATCCTGACTCCAAACTTGGGATAAGTTTTCTACACACAGGATTTGTGGGCCAAACCACCATTCTTTCTGCAGGAATTTTTTTTCCCTAAATTCCAAAGAATCAATTTACAAATTGTTTTCTAATGATTGTCTCTTGACAACATAGTTCATTTTAATCACCAGGAAAACCACCGAAATAATTTTGTTGTTGCTGCTGCTGCTAAGTGTGATTGAGTCTCATTTGAAGGATAAAACTACTCAACAAGAACAGCCAATTATTTGAAATTTCATTTCAGTGGCTAAGAAAGTATGAAGTTCATAGATACATACTACTATTGTGGCACTTCTTACTGCCTTGTGTGATTATTATTTGTCAACCTAAAGGTAGAAGTTGTATGTGACATATAACTAACAGGTTCTAATAGTCTTGGTACTTTTTAGGAGACGGAACTGGGAAAAAAAAGTTGTGGAAGACTTCAATAGTAGTATTGATCTCTTATGATCTTTTAGGTCAGTAGGCTTTATCACTGGTGTTCCTATGCAAAATGATCCTCTGGGGATGTAGCTATTGAAATATCTAGTTATATTTTTAATTTCACCACTTAAAATTTCTGTTTTTTATGTTTTTAAGTGAACACAATTTCCTAGCATTTTTGCTAAATATTTTAATACTTTATAAGTAAATAAGTACACAGATACATGCTCAAATCATTATGAGACTCCCCATCAAATAGTAGACATGGTTTTTAGATTATGGTCATGAAAAAGCAGTAAAAGCTGTGCTACAAGAGGTATAACAGTTGTGACTGTGGATGGGTATGGGCCATCCACATTGCCCCATACCTGGAGATTCCTTCACACTGGCTTATTCTCCTTCTGTTGCATTTCACATGATTCTAAGTAAGACAGAAATGGCACTTCCTGTCAGCAGTTGCCTGTTATGGATCTCATGTTAGTAACTTGGTTATTTTTGTTAACTAATTTAATGTTTACCTCTAGATACAAGAAAGGTGGCTACAGGATAACCTTACTTTAAGAAAAAGAAATGAGGAACTAAAAGAAGTTGAAGAAGAAAGAAAACAACATTTGAAGGAAATGGGTCAAATGCAGGTTTTGCAAATGAAAAAGTATGCTTTTAAAATAATCTTGGTTTAAAGAAAGGTCTTTATTATTGGAATGTGAAGGATATTAAATAGCTGTTTTAAAAGAATTTTAGCCTCAGCCAAGTATCCTTTGAGAGTTACTAGAAGGTGAACAGTGTTTTGATACAATTATATTTCATGGCCTTAAGAACTGAATTACTGAAGAAGTAATACAGAATTGTTGATCACACTGTAGTGATGAGCCTTAGTTATTCAGTATTGGACATGCTTAGCCCCCATACATCTGCTAGCCTGCTGCATAGAATAGTGGTACTAAGCATAGAGAATATGCGCCTGTGGACCTTGCATGGGTCAGAGCTCATACTGTCTATAATATTGTCAATGGTGGTGTTGCCAGAGTGATTTGTCAACAAAGATTCATTCTAGATTTTCTCATTTGTAATTATGCCTCCACCAGAGCATTTCTTTTGAAAGATGAGCCTCATTCTTCCTTTATCTGGTTTTATTGTTACTTATTGTAGTTGCTACCTTCCTGGTACAGCAGAAAAGATTTTATTCCTGCCTTGACTGCCTTAGAGTTGTCTTAGGAATCCTGTAAGAACCTGGTTGATGCTAAGGCACTAGACTGGTGTAAAAGGTTGTACTAGGCAAATACTTAGATTGTGAACCACCTCAGCTGGTTAAATCTAGGCTGCTCATTTCTTAAACCCTTCCTTGTAGAGTTTTCATTTGTCATCTTGAATATACACAGAAATCTGAATGAAAGAATGCTTAGGTTTTTCTAAAGGATATAGTAAAGTGAAGTTTAACTTAATTTATAAAGCCTAACAAATGGTTAATCCTTTGTTATCATTAAGTACTCTTAGTTTAGCTATTTAAAATCTGTTTCTTGTATCAGGGAGATCAGATTTTGTAAATAGAAGAGCTTGTCATCTTCAAAGCCTTCATTTTTTATGCCTTAGGATGCTGAGACCCAGAAAAATCACAGAGGAAATTATGATGAAAGCCAGGAATGTGACCTTAATATCCTAGTTCCCAAGCCTTAGTTCTTTTACACTATAATGTTAGTACTTTCCATGGCAAGTTGGAAAAGTAATGCTTTTAGAAGAAACTTTGAAATGAAATAATGTATACTTGGCTACTAAAGACCAAAACCAGATATTTAAAAAATTTCTTCTGTGATTGGTACATAACAATACTTTTTACATTCATTCACATTACTAAGTACAATTATTATTCAAACCTTTCTTCAACCTGGACACAACAGAAATGTCAACAAAACTTCTAATCCGGTTACCTCTGTAAGATGCCCATAAATTTGAGAACAGTGCCTGGCACATAAGAAGATGCTTAATAAGTGATTGTTAAATAAATGAAGATTTTTAAAGCATTCATTGAAATTTGTAAAATCTGCTAAATTATCAGAAAAGTTTGGATATTTTACTTCTTGTCATCATTATTATGGTTTTTATACTTGTACAAGAGAAATTCTGTTGTCATGGAGGAATCCAAATTTTTAATAAGTATTACTGCAGAAAATTAATATGATTTAATTCAGATAAAATTCTGTTGGGCCTTTGACATGTTATAAGCAAAATGATGACGCCTGTTACTTGTAACTTCTTAGTGTTGATAATTGTGCATTCTCAGTTCACAGTCAGAAGTTTGTGAATGTGTAATATTAATCACCAGAGTGCTTTACTTAGTGTCTAAAGGCCAGGAACTTTATCAGTGATCACATGCTATGAGGGTTCTCTATTCAATACACAAAATTAGCTGTTTAGCAACCTGTGTGGGGCAGAGAAGAAAGAGAGGGGTTTTATTAGTACTGAAGCCTTAAATAAAAAGCAAGGAGAGACTCTGTTATACTGATGGCCAAGGAGAATGATATTTACCTATCTAAAGATACCTATGACTTTTCCACTTCAAGTTGTCAAAAGCTAAAAAATGGTCCTCATTTGTCATTTTTGTTTTTTACAGTGAACATCAGAAGTTGGAAGAGAACATAGACAATATAAAAAGAAATCATAGTGTGGCATTAGGGCGACAGAAAGGTTATGAGGAAGAAATTATTCATTTTAAGAAAGAACTTCGAGAACCACAATTTCGGGATGCTGAGGAAAAGTATAGAGAAATGATGATTGTTATGAGGACAACAGAACTTGTGAACAAGGATCTGGATATTTATTATAAGACTCTTGACCAGTAAGTGTTAAACTGAGGATTTTGTTCCCATTGCAGTGAATATTGACTAACATATTTTGATAATCTTTTCCCTCATTTTTTCTTTTTTTTTTGAGACAGAGTTTCAGTCTTATTGGCCAGGCTGGAGTGCAGTGGCACAACCTCAGCTCACTGCAACCTCTGCCTCCCGGATTCAAGTGATTCTCAGCCTCAGCCTCCTGAGTAGCTGGGATTATAGGTGTGAGCCCTCGCACCTGGCCCCTCACTTTTTCTTTCTAAATATGATATTTTATGTATACCACAGAATGGAAAAATACATGTATGTATGTAAACACACTAGCTTAAGTTATGAAATTAACATATAAAGCATATTAATATCAAGGAATATTCATCATATTACCTCCCTGTAACCAGTCCAAGAATTCTACCATTATCACTAATTGGCATCCACTTAGCTGCTCCCTTCTTATCTCAACCTTCTGTCCTCCCCGCTCCCTGTAACCAGTGACAAAGATTTTTACTTTCTCTGCTTTTTAAAAAAACAGTTTCATCATATATATGTCATATTTTGAGCTTTAAAATGATATGATATTCTAGGATTTGCTTGTTTATTTGGGTGTGCTTTTGTTTATCCATGTTGTTTATAGCCATAGTTCATTCATTTTCACTGATGTACAGAATCTACTATGGGAATAGACCACAGTGAATCCATTCTCCTATAGATGAACATTTGGTTTTTTTCCCAGGTGTTGTCATGTCTTCTGGATGAAAGGTATAAGGTTATATTTGCGGGAGTGTTTTGCAGAATTTGCTTAATTTTACATAATAATGTTGTTTTCCAGAAATGGCTTTACTGATTTAATACCACTAGCAGTATCTAAGGGTTTTTTGGATGGACCCTTTGACACTGGATTTATAAATTTCTTAATCTTTGCCAACCTTATAGGTTTAAAATGATAAATCATTGTGTATACATTATTAGTCTTGTATTTTTATTTGTTTGTTTTTGGGACAGAGTTTCTCTTTTGTCACCCAGGCTGGAGTGGAGTGGCGTAATCATAGTTTGGTGTAACCTCAAACTCCTGGGCTCAAGCAGTCCTCCCACTTCGGCCTCCCAAAGTGCTAGGGTCATAGGCGTGAGGCACTGTTCCTGGCCCTGTAGGTCTTTTCTTATTGATTTAAATGTCTTCTTTATCTCTTCTGCATTTCAATTCCTTTTCATTCAGTTATATATATTACAAATGTCTTTTCAAACATTAGGCTTATCTTTTTTACTTGGCATCTTTTGATGACACTGGATTTGATTTTGAGTTAGTTGAATTTAGCAGCCTTTTCTGATTAGCTCTTGGTGTGTCTTGTTAAGAAATCCTACCCTCCTCCTATATTTTAATCTAAAAGTTTTAAATTTTGCCTTTTACAAGTACATTTAAGTATTCTAAGTTGAATTTTTTCTGTTATGAATAACCAGTTGTCGTGGCTTAATTTATGGATAAGCTATTCTCTTCTCAGTGACCTGTAGTGTCATTTCTGTCATATTTCAGAATTCCTTATGTTCCTGAGTTGGTCCTGGGTTCTCTGTTCTACTTCACTGGTCACTTTGTCCATCTCTGTGCCATTTCTCACACCATCTTAATTACTATAGCTTTATAATATATTCAACATATATCAGAACTTTATCCAGTGTATGTCTGTCTTTTGACCAGTGAATTTAGTCCTTTCATATTCATTGTGATTATTCAATAGAGTTGAATTTATTTCTACTATCTTTTTTTCCTTTCCTGCCTTTTGGAGATGGATTTATTTTTCTTGACTCCTCCTTTTTCCATTTTTTGGGTTATTTGGTTGACCATATAACATGGGGATTAGGGACACTAAGCCCCCACACAGTCAGAAATCCACATGTAACTTTTGATTCCCCCAGAACTTTACTAATAGCCTACTATTGACCGGAGGCCTTACTGATAACAGAAACAGTTGATTAACATGTATTTTGTATATTACATGTATTATATGCTGTATTCTTACCATAAAGTAAACTAGAGAAAAGAAAAAAAAATTATAAGAGAGAATATATTTCGTATTAAGTGGAAATAAATTGTCATAAAGGTCTTCATCCTTGTCCTCTTCACATTGAAGAGGAGGAGGCAGAAGAGGAGGGATCAGTCTTGCTGTCTCGGATGGTAGAAGTGGAAGAAAATCTGCATAAATGTAGACCCACACAGTTCAAACCTGTGTTTAAGGATCAGTTGTATTCTACTTTAGTTATTTGAGTGTTTACCTTTTAATTTTTAACATACTTATTTGACTTATATGCATTAATTCTCAAAGTGGTCCTGGAACACTATTATCAGTATCACCTTGGAACATGTTAGGAATGCAAATTCTCAACCTCCACCCTAGACCTGGATCAAAAATTTGGGAGGTATGGCCCAGCAATCTATTTTTGACAAGCATTTTGGGTGATTCTGATGCATATCAAAGTTTAAAAACCATAGCTTTAATGTGAATTGTTTTATCTTCTTCTGCATTATTTCTGTTGTCTAATATTTTAGTTTTACCCTGTTTTTAAATTATAACAAATGAGTAGTAATTATTGTGGTGGTTTCATAAGCCCACAGGTTTAGCAATTTATTTGTTCATTCTTGCTTTTTAAATCCCACTCCTCCCTTCTTTAGGTTCAGTTTTACTTTTTTTGAAATATATCCTTTATTAGTTTTTTTTCAGTGAATAACTATTAGTGGTAAACTCTTTATCAGTCTTTGAGACGTTTTTGCCCTTAATTCAGTAGTTTAGCTGAGCATAGAGTTCTAGTTGACGGTTTTGTTCTCTTGGCACTTTGAAAATATTCCATTTTTTGTTGGTCTCTGTGGTTACAGTTGAGAAATCATTTGAATTATTCCTTTAAAAGTAATCTGCCTTTTTCCTCTGGTTCTCTTAGGATTTTCTGTTTGTCTCCAGTGTTCTGTATTTTTATAATAGTGTGTCTAGACTCAGTTTTAGTTCTTCTGCTCATGAATTGGCTTTTTGATCTGAGGATTGATATATCTCATCAATTTTGGGGATTTTTCATACATTATCTGTTCAAATATTATTTCTCACTGTTTTCCCCTTCTTCACTTTTTATTAGCCATAACCTCCTCTTTCCTCTCCATTGCTTAATCTCTCTTGCATATACTGGCCTCTGGGTATATACCTTGCAATTCATAAATTATTTAGTGGCTACTTATACTGCCTATTGAGTTGTCATTGTTTTTTTTTTCCCTTCATTTTTTTCTATAAGTTCTATTTTGTTCTTTTTCAGAAAGTTACGTTGTTTTTTATAATTTTTTAAAACAGAGTCTGGCTCTGTCACCCAGGCTGGAGTGCAATGGGATGATCTCAGCTCACTGCAGCCTCCACCTCCTGGGTTCAAGCAGTTCTCATTCCTCAGCCTCCAGAGTAGCCGGAATTGCAGGTGCATGCCACCACCTGGCTAATTTTTGTATTTTTAATACAGGTGAGGTTTCATCATGTTGCCCAGGCTTGTCTTGAACTCCTGGCCTCAAGCGATCCTCCCGCCTAGGCCTCCCAAAGTGCTACGATTACAGATGTGAGCCTGTGTTGTATTTTCTTCCTTAGTATTTTGATTCCTTCTTGAATGTGTCTTTACTCATTTTAACTATACACATTTTATATTCTCTTTTAGATTATTATTTTTTAATTTCACATTTAAGGAGTCTGCTTCTGCTGTTTTGCATGCTGATTCCCCTAGTGAAGCTTTTTTGTGTGTTTTATTACCATATAAGTGTGTGCTTATCTTTAGTAGCATTATGTTTTTCTATGAGACTCCCATGTGACCTTTTCTTGTGGATGTCCATCTACACAGAAATTTTGGTTTTATATTAACTAGGAGCTCCAGAGAAAACATTGGCCTGCATGTAGGGTTTTTGTTAATTTCTCAAGTGGTAAGTTCCTGGACTATACTCACTAGTAGCATAACTTTGAACACCAAACCTATATAAAGCATTTACCCAAGACTTTGAATATTCAGCTTACTAATTTTCCACTCTTTAATTGAGGATTGATGTTATAGCTCTTGAAGAGTCCCATTTTTTGTGTTGGGAGTCACTTCTAATCCTCTTCCTCACTTGAGTCCTATCCTTCATCTTCTGTCCTGGGTGGTAAGAACCAATCCCCAGGATATAAAAAAAATAACCCCAAGTTCATGGCTGGGCATGGTGGCTCACATCTGTAATCCCAGCACTGTCGAAGTGGGCAGATCACTTGAGGTTAGGAGTTCGAGACCAGCCTGGCTAGCATGGCGAAACCCCGTCTCTATTAAAAAATATAAAAATTAGCTGGGTGTGTGGGTGCACGCCTGTAATCCCAGCTACTCAGGAGGTTGAGGCAGGAGAATTGCTTGAACCCAGGAAGCGGAGGTTGCGTGAGCCAAGTGCACCACTGCACTCTAGCCTGGGCAACAGAACAAGACTGTCTCAAAAATAATAATAATAATAACAGCAATAGTAATAATAATAACCCCAAGTTTAGTTTGTCTGTCAGGTTACATGCTAACTGTTCTGGTTTTCAATTCTATCTTTGTTTCTGTTATGTAGGGATTTCCCTTTCTTTTTTGTGAGCTCAACTATGAATTTAAAATAATTTTTGTTATCAATATATCTAGCAGTTCTGTTTATTTGTGGCAGGAGAATTATCAGTTACTTTAGATTTTGGTGGTGTCGGTTGTTTCTGGAATGGCAGATATATTCCTTAGCACTAAGAGAGTTACACAGAGAGGTTTTCTTCTAAGACTTCTGGTCAGATACAGCATAGTCAACAGTGGTCTAAACAGTGGCATTCAGACCACAGGGCTCAGGAAGACAGGAGAACTCTGGCTTCAGTATGAGGACTTTTTTAGTTAGTGATGATAACAAAGGTGGCCCCAGAATTGCCTTAGTGTATTTTTGGCATATACAAGTTTTAGGAAGTACGTAATCGTGTAAGACAAATTAGATCCATTTGCTGTGAAATAGTGGGAGTGAGCCAATTATTTTAACATTTTTTTTTAAATACTAAGATTTTTGTTAGATTAAGTTTTACTTTTAAAACAGTTTTTTGAGAGTATTTCATGGATATATCTTTTGTCTCATTTCATTGTGTGTCGGTAGGTTAACATTACAATGCTCCCTGGGTCCAAAAAGGCTCATAAAATTGTATGCATGCACCAAATGAGAACTTTTGTTTTTTAACCTCTTTGAATGCAGCCAACAGTTTAAAGTGATTAGTCTTGGAATTTACGGTTTTGAGACAGGAACATAAGCAAAACTTAAGGAATTCTTCCCAGTAGACTATACATACATATATTTGTTTTTTGTTTTTAATTATTTTGCCTTTAATAATTCTTTTTAGTTTTCTCAGCTACCTAATTTATGCCTTTAGGGGACTTTTTAGTTTTTTTTAGTTCTTTAGCAACAGATGCTATGTATCCAATAGACTTATCAAACATTCATTGAGCATTAAGGAATAGGGGATCCGGAACCTTCTGGCAAGGACAGGTTTATTTGAAGAGACACAAATCAAAACAGATTTTTTGTCAGTAAAAACCCATTTGGCCAGGCACAGTGGCTCATGCCTGTAATCCTAGCACTTTGGGAGTCCAAAGTGGGTGGATTGCTTAAGTCCAGGAGTTTGAGACCAACCTGGGCAACATGGCAAACCCCATCTCTACAAAAAAATACAAAAGTTGTCTGAGCATGGTAGCACACACCTGTAATCCCAGCTACTCAGAAGGCTATGGTGGGTTGCAATGAGCCAAGATCGTGCCACTGCACTCCAGCAGGGGTAACAAAAAGAGACCCTGTCTCAAAAAACAAAAAACTTCTATTTAGAATAAGATAAGTTGGTTGTGATGAAAAAATAAAAATGGGTATTATAAAGCAAGACATTGGACTTTGTGTAAAAATCCAACATGATAAGTTTTACCTTTTTAAAAAGGCCTCAGAAGTCCATAATACGTGGTTAAAAGTGCTGTCTCTGAGCACTACAGATGTCTAAATTTTCAACCCTTTTTAAAAAAAATACTTAATTTTTATAGTAGATATATTTATGTGGTCCATGAGATATTTTGATGCAGGCATACAATGCATAATAATCACATCAGAGGCCAGGTGTGGTGGCTCACACCTGTAATCCTAGCACCTTGGGAAGCCAAGCTGGGCAGATTGCTTGAGTTCAAGAGTTCGAGACCAGCCTGGGCAACACGGTGAAACTCTGTCTCTACTAAAATACAAAAGAAATTAGCTGGGTGTGGCAGCGTGCGCCTGTAGTCCCAGCTACTCGGGAGGCTGAGGCAGGATATTGCTTGAACCCAGGAGGCAAAGGTTGCAGTGACCCGAAATGGCATCACTGCACTCCAGGCTGGGCAACAGAGTGAGACTCCATCTCTACAAAAAAATAAAAATAAGGCCAGTGTGGTGGCTCATGCCTGTAATTCCAGCACTTTGAGAGGCCGAGGTGGATAGATCACAAGGTCAGGAGTGCAAGACTAGCCTGGCCAACATAGTGAAACCTCGTCTCTACTAAAAACACACAAAATTAGCTGGGTGTGGTGACAGGCACCTGTAATCTCAGCTACTCGGGAGGATGAGGCAGGAGAATCACTTGAACCTGGGAGGCAGAGGTTGCAGTGAATGGAGATTGTGCCACTGCACTCCAGCCTGGGCGACAGTGTGAGACTTATCTCAAAAAAAATAAATAAATAAAAAATAATCATATCAGGGTAAATGGGATATCCATCACCTCAAGCATTTATCACTTCTTTGTGTTACATACATTCCAGTTATACTATTTTAGTTATTTTTAAATGTACGACAAATTGTTATTGACTGTAGTCACTCTGTTGTGCTATCAAATACTAGATCTTACTCTGACTATATCTTTGTACCCATTAACATCTCCACTGCCCTTCCCAGCCTCTGGTAACTATCCTCTCCACTGTCTTCATGAGTTCAATTGTTTTAATTTTTCACGCCCACAAATGAATGAGAACATGCAAAGTTTGTCTTTCTGTGCCTGGCTTATTTTACTTAACATAATGTCCTTCAGTTCCATCCATGTTATTACAAATGACAGGCTCTCATTTTATGGCTGAATAGTACTCCATTGTGTATATGAATCACTGCTTTTTGTTGTTGTTGTTTGCCTGCCCCCCCCCACCCCACCCTGCCACTGAGACAGAGTCTCTGTCGCCCAGGCTGGAGTTCAGTGGTATGATTTCAGCTCACTGCAGCTTCCGCCGCCTGGGATGCAATTCTCCTCCCTCAGCCTCCCGAGTAGTTGGGATTACAGGCACCTGCCACCACACCTGGCTAATTTTTGTATTTTTAGTAGAGACAAGTTTTGCCATGTTGGCCACGTTGGTCTTGAACTCCAGACCTCAAATGATCCTCCTGCCTCAGCCTCCCAAAGTGCTGGGATTACAGGCAGGAGCCACTGCCCATACCTGGCCAGAACCACATTTTTTTAATCTATTTATTTGTTGATGGACCTTCAGATTGTTTCCAAATCCTGGGTATTATTTATAGTGCTGCAGTAAACATGGGAGTGCAGGTATCTCTTCAACCTAATGATTTCATTTCCTTTGCATGAATATCCAGTAAGTGGGACTGTGGAATCATATGGTAATTCTGTCTTTCGTTTTTTTAGGAACCTCCATACTGTTCTCCATAGTGATGATTTTGAGTCCTGATTGAAATTATTTAGACACTCTGAGTTTTTGTTTCCTCATCTATAAAGTGGAATTTAAAAAAATCTATACTATTACTCAGTATAGAGTCAGAAAAGCTCAGAGGTGATTTAGTCCAGCTTTGTCATGTTCCATTCTTTAACATACGTTTTTAAGTTCTCTGTTCTTTAATAGCACTGAAGAACTAAATTTATTAAGAAAATGTAGGTTTCTGTTGTTCCGATTTAAACATTCTTTGAGGTTGAGGGTTATGCATAGAAGACACTAATATCAACTGAATAATTCATGATAGCCATAATCAATTTAATTATTGTATCTAACCGTGTTTTAAAGGACAAGTATCAGAGAGATTAAGCAGCTTACCTAAGATTACCTAGGTAAATGGTAGAGATAAAATTAGATCTCAGAACCACTGTGACATGCTGCTACCATAGTGGCCCCCTGGCTTTTTTTTTTTTTTTTTTTGAGGCGGAGTTTCACTGGTTTTTTTAGGCTGGAGTACAGTGGTGTGATCTCTGCTCACTGTAACCTCTGCCTCCCAGGTTCAAGCAATTCTTATGCCTCAGCCAACTGAATAGCTGGGATTACAGGCGTGTGCTACCACACCTGGCTAATTTTTGTATTTTTAGTAGAGACAAGGTTTTGCCATGATGGCCAGGCTGGTTCTGAACTCCTGGCTTCAAGTGATCTGCCCTCCTCAGCCTCCCAAAGTGCTGGGATTATGGGCGTGACCTTTTTTTTAACCATTAAAAAACTAGTATTTATATAAAAGCATTTTAACTGTTACTTATACTTCCTGGTTTAGAACCATAAGTTATTTCTATATATTTATAACTCTTCAGTGAGATATGTGTACATAAAGTACAGTTATATATTAGGATTTTGTTCAATAAAAATTTGAGTACATATATGCTTGATACTGTTCTAGATACATATACACGGATGAAGAAACAGAAAATTAAGAAATAAATTAATAAGAAAATAGCAAGTAGTAGTAGGTATTACAGTGAAAATGAACAATGTGAGAGAAACAGAGGGGCCTTTAAGCTGGGACCTGATGAGAAGGGAACAAGAGATGCAAAAAACGGGGGTGCAGGCATTCTGGATAGAGAGAATAGTTAATGCATCAGCCAAGACCAGTACAAACAAAGTGTCCAAGGATCAGGAAGAAGGCAAGCATGGCTGGAATATAGTCAGAGATAGACAGATCCCAGAGTATGTCATGCCTTGCAGCTGTGTTAAATAGTTTTATTTCATTCTGACTGCACTGGGCAGTACCTGCTGGGTTTGAAGCAGGGAAGTAATATAATCTGATTTCTAGTTGGAAGAAATTGCACTGGCTGCTGTGTGTGGAGAATGGATTGTAAAAGGCAAGAATAAAAGCAAAGAGACTGATGAGGAGACTTGTAACCAGGAGATGGTGGTGGGCTGGATCAGATGGTAGCAGTGAAAATAGAGGGAAGTGATAGACTTGGGATTTGTTCTGGAGAGAGAGTTGACAGGCCTTACTTCTGAATTGAGTGTAAGGGAGAAAAAGTAAAGAAAAGAACAAAGGTTGCTCCTAATATTTTTACTTGAACAACAGGATATTGGGGGAACAAGTTGCCATTCCTTGAAATGGGTGTGACTGGGGAGAGAAAATCTCTAGTTCTGTTTTGTACACTTTAAGTTTGAAGTGCCTGTAGACATCTAAGTAGAGACATCCATCAGGCAGTTGGATGTATACTCTCAAGTCTAGAGTTCCAGGGAAAGGTGTACATTGGGGAGTTGTCAGCATATCCGTGGCATTTAACCCATGGGATGAGGTCACATGTGGAATGAGCATAGAGAAAAAATTGAAAGGTCCCAGCACTCCTTATGTTTCCAAATTCAGTAAATAAGCAGCTGATGAGCTGGGAAGAAATTTTAAAAGATGTGGTATCTTGAAAACAGAGTGAAGAAAATATATCAAGAATCTAATGCTATTTAGGGTCAAATAAGGACTAAGAAGTGGCCCTTGGATTAGACAAAATAGAAGTTGTTAATGACTGAGGAGCAGTCAGAGGCACAGTTGGAAATGAAGCCTGGTGGAGTTGGGTGGGGAGAGAAGGGGAGGTAAGAAATGGAGACAGCGAATGTAGATAATTTTTATAACAACCTCTCCTGCGATGGAGAGCAAGAAAAATGGGGAAATAGTTAGAGTGGACTGAAGGACCAAGTTAGATAAGCAGGTTGGTTTTGTTTTAAATTTTACTTGTAAGTAATCTGCTGCAAGGTCAGCTCTTCTCTTACAAGCCCATTGACCTGCAGACCTAGGCTTTCATATGTATTAACTGAATGGAAAATCATACATAGGAGCTCTCCAGCTATCCCTGCATACCCTGAGAACCAGTGACAGCAGGAATAAGAATTCCCTTCACTTCCAAGATTAAGCTAAAGGAGAAAGAAAAAAGAGGAATTCAAAATCCCTGCTCTGCCCCTTTCTTGTCCAGCTCTGAGAAAACAGGAATATCATACCCTGTCCCTCCTGCAAACTGCTGACAGTCCAATGGGGGAGACCTTGGTAGGTGCTCCATAGTCTGTTTTTGACCTGGGCCTTGGATAAGAATAAGGGCTTTTCGGCAGAGAAAAGTGGCTCAATTACAGAGGCATCATGCTGAGCCGAGTGAGGACCTGTGAGGGAGCTTGGTGGAGCCAGGTGGGGGTGGAGAGGTATAGGAGTGCTTTCCAGCAATTTAGGCTTGCTTAAGGAACAAAGCCAGGCTGTTTACTGAGTTCTGTTACCTGGTAGTCAGATGGCTTCTTCTATTTAAATAGAAAAGAAATGATACAGATTTCCCCAAAATTGAGTCTTTGTGCACTTACACTTGCAAACAGTGGCCTTCTCAAGGTTTATACTGTGAGCTTAAATTTGCCTTCTCACCCAGAAGAAAGTAAGGTCCAAAATTTCCGTCATTCTTTCACCTCTTAGAATAAAGCGTGCAGTCAGTGTAATTGTTGCGTTCAGCTGTCTATTTAAGGTAACACAGGAAATTAGCAGTGCATTTTCAAGAAAAGCTGATTACCATCATCTGTTATTAGTAATCATCTAAAAACATCACTAAGTATAAGTATTGGCAATGGTCAGAGACACATAGATGAAAAGGGGGAAATTATCCATCATTTGGAATGTATTACCCCATACTAATAGAATATACCAATTTAAATTAAATGATTTTAGAATTTATCACTCAAGATACGGTGTTCTACCCTATTGCCAAAATGTTCTACTCTCATCTTTCCCCAGATGTGGAAGGTTGCATATTACGTTATACTTCCTTTGAAACTGATTGTAAACACATAATCTTTACAGTTTTGCATCCAAGGCAGCCAGCTTTCTGTGAGGCTGTTCAGAGCCTGGGTCCCTGCATTCAAGGGGAACTTCAGATGAGGGCTTTATTCAGGTCTCACCTTATAGTCACCGTCTCCATCATGACCATGGATGCAGTAAGGTTTCACAGTAGCTCCTGCAGCATCAAGAGGGTGGATTACAAAACCCAAAGATAGCCAGTGGTGCCTCACACCTAAACAGATGTCCGTCTTGCCATAGTGGTTGAACCATAGGCTGAATTGTAAAAGCTGATGTTTGGGAGTCTAACTAAAGAAAATTAAGTTAATAGGTTTAAGGATTTTAGGAAATTTAATAGTTTGAAGGTTCTTATCAGAAAAAAAAGGTCACTTTTAAATAATACAACTGAAGTTTGGCAAATTAGGGATTTTGAGTTTTGCTACATAATAAAAGTCGCTGTTAGTTTGGAACATTATACTCAGTGGAACATACCATTTCCCTTATGCAAGAGGAGATCCACTGACCCAAATGTAGGGAAACGAGAAGTTCCCATGGTAGTTAAGTACCTGTGTTGGGAAGAGTATCCAATGTAATAAAAGATAACAATGGTCATGGCAAAATTTTCAGCAACCAATATATGTCTCAAAGTTTGGTACAATTTTAAATTTTAAATACAAGGATGAGGATAATACGTGGTTGGAAAATATCTTTGTAAGTATTATATAATCTTCACTGCTTTTTTCCAACTTAAGACTTTTTGTCATGCGTCTGAACTAATATTTTTAATTAGGAAAAAAGCACATATGTAGTTGGCCCTTCCAATTAATGTTTTATTCAATGATAGCTTGAGACTATAGGGAAATCCAGTTCAAGTTCACCTTTTTATATGCACTTCTGATTTTGAGCATCAGTTCAGATTTTCCACAGTGATAGCTAATCTTCCTCAGTGGCTTGAGTCTGAGACACGGTTTAAATAGGGAAAGAAGCAAGAGCTGGATGGGTCCTCTCCCAGAAGGTGAGCTGTTGGCCTATGGGGTGGCAAAGGGAAGGAATCCAGTCATGGCTTCTTAGCTTCTGTTTCTGGTTGGACCAGTAAAGCCTCTTCCTCATCCCTGTTTTCTCCTTATCACTAGAGACAGAAACTAAAAACCATGGCTTCAGTCTGCTAAAAGCCTAAAACAAAACAGGACAACAACAAAATCAGGCAGGCTGGACAAGGTTGTTAAGACTTCCATGGATTACCAGAAATATAAATGCCACTAAAGCCATCATTTGTCCTCATAAAATGTAATCAATTGTTACCAAAATTTTTAATGAAATCTTTCAGTCTCTTAATGAGTATTTAACTATCAGACTAAAGTAATTTATACATCATTATTTTCTTAGATCTTAGAACTTCTTTTTTTTTTTTTTTTTTTTTTTTTGAGACAGAGTCTTGCTCTGTCACCCAGGCTGGAGTGCAGTGGTGCAGTCTTGGCTCCACCTCCCAGTTCAAGTGATCTTCCTGCCTCAGCCTCCCAACTCCCAATTACAGGTGCCCACCACCACACCGGCTAATTTTTGTATTTTTAGTAGAGATGGAGTTTTACCATATTGGCCAGGGTGGTCTCAAACTCCTGACCTCAAGTGATTTACCTACCTCGGCCTCCCAAAGTGCTGGGATTATAGGCGTGAGCCACCTCGCCCAGCCTCTCACTTTCTTTTGAGAACCAGTTTTCACAAAGAAATCATACTACTTCACATAAATTAGTATATGCATTTAACTGAGAGATGTGCACATTACATTCCAGGCAGGTAGTGGAGCTAATACGCTAGCCAGATGACTACTTAACCATAAAAGTTTGCAGCCCATGAAATTCAAATCTTTGCTTCAGCAGATAGTCATGGACTTTCAAGATAATTCTTTAAATTATTTGATGTTAAATGTCTGTAAAGTCCAAATGATAAAAGTGTGTTAATTGGGCCACTATATGTCACTCAGTAGCTCCTATAGGATTCTTGTACAGGATCTCACTCTGTCACCCAGGCTGGAGTGCAGAGCTGTCATCACAGCTCACTGCAGCCTCAACTTCCTGGGCTCAAGCGATCTTCCTGCCTTAGCCACCATGCCCATCACAGAACTGCTTGCTTTCCATGGCTTCAGCCTAAGTAACTCTCACATATTACCATGGTAGCTTTCCACTTCTTACCTCTTACCCTCCTTCCCAACCCCACCTCCACCCGTTACACTTCTGCCAGCTTAATTTTCCTAAAGCTGGTGGTGTCTATTCCCTTATAATTTTAGGAAAGACTTCCATACCTGGGCTTTCCCATTTCAATTCTTACTACCAGCTGTGTTCTAACCAAATAATTTTGTTCCCTTAAGATGTCCCATATTTTCCTGTGCTATTTCTCCTCCTTGGAATGTTACCTTGATGAAGCCCTTCCCAAACATACGTGATTTTTTTCCCACCTTTGTATTCCATAATATTTTGTACCACTTATACAACTAAAGCCATTCAGCCTTGTATTACAGATATTTGGGCTTTCCTCATACGCCATAACTGCAAATCACAGAACACTCTTCAAGGTAGACTTAGGTTCATTTCCATGATAATCTCTAAGTTTTATTCAGCCCTTAAGAATTATTACATTCGTGACATATTTTCATTTCCCTCACAATGGCTTTGCACGTAGTACACCCAAATACATCTTTTTTGTTTCTATGCAAGCATTTTCACAAAGTAGGTATTTTTCTGAGTTTTTTTTTTCCATTTAACATGTGGGGATAATCTTTCATGTTCATATATTCAAGTACCTTTTATTTTTAATGGCTACGTATTCTGTAAAATGCATGATACCTACTTTAACCGCTATTGAACATATTAGAAAGCTTTTAAATATGTGCTACTACAGATAATGCTGCAGGGTGTGTCTTTGCACACTAGAGCAGATATATCAAAAAGATAGCTTCCTAGAAATGGAGTTACTGGCTCAGAAGTTATGTATACTTTTTACTTAGTACCAAATTGCCTTCTAAAAACACTTTAAAAATTTCCACCAGTAGTATATGAAAGTGCTCATTTCCATGTCTGGATTTTGTTACTGACCATTTTATGGGTTGCACAAAAAAGTGCTTGCACTTTAATTTACATTTCCCTGTTTACTAGTGAAGTTAAATGTCTTTTCATATGTTGGCTACTTGTATTTCTTTAAAAATTACCTATTCATATCTCTTTGCCAGTTTTTCTCCTAAGTTGTCTTTTTCTTGCTTTGTCACATTTTGATAGATTCTGGATGTTAATTCTTTTCATATACATTTCAAGTACCTATTTCCAGTTTATCATTTGTCCATCAAGTTTCTTTTTTTTTGAGACCGCGTCTAGCTCTGTCGTCCAGGCTGGAGTGCAGTGGCACGATCTCTGTCTCCTGGGTTCAAGCGATTCTTCTGCCTCAGCCTACTCAGGCATGCATCACCACACCTAGCTAATTTTGTATTTTTAGTAGAGACAGCATTTCACCATGTTGGTTAGGTTGGTCTCAAAATCCTGAGCTCAAGTGACCTGCCTGCCTCAGCCTCCCAAAGCATTGGGATCATAGGCGTGAGCCACTGTGGCCAGCCACATCAATGTTCTTTGTGGTATCTTTTGCATCTTCTAATTTTTAGGTAGTCAGATCTTTAGTCTTTTGATTTATGGCTTCTCAATTTTGTTCCTTATTTAGAAGGGTCTTTCCAGTCCTAAAAATTATCAAAATGTTTTCTTCGGATAGTTTTATTTTACCTTAGCTTTTTTTTTTTTTTTTTTTTTTTTTTTTTGACATTTGTTGTTCTTTATCTAAAAATAGCAGATTGGATAGATGTATACATTAGGTGTTTGAAATTCTCTGAAAATCCTGTCAGGAAACCAGGTGCGGAAAGGGTTCAGTAGCTTCCCTGAGTGGAGTTTATAGCTGACTGGAAGTGCTTAACCTGGATTGTCTTTTTTTCCCCCCCCCCCAGTATTTTAAGAAGAGAATTTAAATACTGTGCTTACTGTGAAATATATCAGTTGGTGGGCCGGGCGCGGTGGCTTACGCCTGTAATCCCAGCACTTTGGGAGGCTGAGGTGGGTGGATCACTTGAGGTCAGGAGTTTGAGACCAGCCTGGCCAACTTGGTGAAACCCTGTCTCTACTAAAAATATAAGAATTAGCTGGGTATGGTGGCGCATACCTGTAATCCCAGCTACTTAGGAGGCTGAGGCAGGAGAATCACTTGGACCTGAGAGGCAGAAGTTACAGTGAGCTGAGATCACACCACTGCCCTCCAGTCTAGGTGATAGAATGAGACTCCATCTCAAAAAAAAAAAAAAAACAAAAAAAAAAACAAAGAAATATATCAGTTGGTGGATGCTCCTATAGGTAGCCAAACACATTGATTACCTTTTAGATTTTAGCATAGAAATCAAAGTAGAGCACGTCAGTAAGAGCCTCTTTGTCCTACTCCATCATTTAGAACCAGTATATTCAGTAGTTGAAGAGAGAGCTCTCCCTGAGTCAGTTGCAAAATGTCTATATTTTTAGATGCTGCTACTTTTTTTCTTAAATACTCATTTTGAGACTGTCATGAGTTAGGCCAGTGGTTGAGATTGGTAGGGGGCTCACTAGACATGTTTTTTTTTCGCGGACATTGTATCCATTCCAGTCCTCTGTGCTCTACACTGCGGCAGTGTGCAAACGGTGGGACTTAGAGGGTTTCTGCCATATTTCCACGTGTGAAGTAGCTTGGTTTCCTCTGCCCGTGCATTTCGATGTTTGTGCTCTGTCCACCTCCTAAACTGGCTACCGAGAAAATCTTCAGCCCTGTCAGATTGTCTTTGACAGTAGCTCCTAATAATTATTTATGCTTTTGGAATTTTTTTCAACTTTTAAAACCTTTTATCCATTTCAGTTTGAATTTTTTGATTTGTACAATATATGTATATTCTCTTCTTCCTTTTTGTCATCCCTGCCCTGCCACCCCCAACATTTTGTTTTTAGAAATATTCTGGGCTGGGTGCTGTGGCTCACGCCTGTAGTCCCAGCACTTTGGGAAGCCAAGGCAGGTGGATCACCTGAGGTCAGGTGTTCGAGATCAGCCTGGTCAACATGGTGAAAACCCGTCTGTACTAAAAATACAAAAATTAGCTGGGTGTGGTGGTGGGTGCCTGTAATCCCAGCTACTCGGGAGGCTGAAGCAGAAGAATTGCTTGAACCTGGGAGGCAGAGGTTGCAGTGAGCCAAGATCGTGCCACTGCACTCCAGCCTGGGCGACAGAGCAAGACTCCGTCTCAAAAAAAAAAAAAATTCTGTAGTTTTGTACAAGATGAGACTTAGCCTTGGGTACTTCTTGCTGAAGCTTTAATGCTTTGTAAATAAAATTGGATGTTTATTAAAGAACAGGCGTAGATGTTTATTTGTAAACACTGCTCACTTCTGAAACTCACTGGCTACTTTGCTTTAGTACAAAGGAAAATGTGCTTTCCTGTGTTGATATTAGATCTTTCGCTGTGGAAAGACAGATGTAGGAGTAGGGAGTGGAGGACAGGTATATTTCTGCCTCTCGATGAGATTATAAATGATGCAAGCAGAAAAGTTGTTGATCAAAGAGATCGTCTAGGAATGATCTCTCTTCCAATTCTATAACTCAGTAGAGTTTTCTAATTACTCTGAAGAGCCCGTAGGGCTAGGCATTCTGGAGGTTACAAAAATGCATGCGAGGAAGTTCCTGCCTTCCAAGGATCTTTCTTCAAGTCTAAGTAAGTACGGTTAAATTCTTATTAGCCTTTTTTTTTTTTAATGAAGTAGCTTTAAAATTCATTAAATGCTTATTGTCTCCTAAAGATAAGAAGTTTCACAAAATCTGTGTCTTTGATTTTAATGTCAAACTTGAGTGTCTTCTTATTAATCTTTTATGTGATTGAGAACTCCATTTTTGACATCATAGCTGTTTCATAGCAACCTTGACCTAAGTGAGTGATGAGCTCTGTTCTGTAGGGTAGAGGGAGTAGTAGGCCAAGGGTCAGGGAGCATCATGCATCCTCTCACCCAAAATACATCTTCAGAATCCTTGGGAAGGAAGAGTGCCTAAAAGGGGAAGAGGAGCTGCCTTTAACGTAACCTTAAACATTTTGATTTGAAAAGGTCATCCTGGCCCTTGTCTTTATGAATTTCCATTTCTGTTTAAAATTCCTTACACACTAAACAGTGTTTCACACTTGACAAGGTGTTTTCACATACAGTGTATCATTCGATGCTCTAAGTGACCTTCCTCAGATAGGCAAGGAAGTCTTAAATTACAAAGGAGGAAACAGAAATTCAGGAAGGGTAAGTTACTTGCCTCCCAGTCCAGAGTTCTTAATCGTTTTTATAGGAGGTTTAGGAGCGTTAAAGTCAATAATTCAAGTTAATCTTCCTTTTTGTAGACTTTAGTATTTGTTTTATTTGGTGACATTTAACTGGAGCTTTTGAAACCCTTAATTTAGATCCTAGTTTATAGAGGGGAAGGGTAATGGGTGAGGAAGAGTGTAACTTCACCATACATTTGAGGTAATTTGGAAATTGACTTCAGTTTCTGAAGTCTTTTCTTCCTTATCTTCCCAAGAGGTGGATTTAAAGTCATTAAACGAACATGGAAAGGGCCAGGTGGAGTGGCTCACGCCTGTGATCCCAACACTTTGGGAGACTGAGGTGGGTGAATTGCTTGAGCCCAGGAGTTGGAGACAAGGCTGGGCAACATGGTGAAACCCCGTATCTATAAAAAATACAAAAATTAGCCGGGCGTGGTAGCCTACACCTGTAGTCCCAGCTACCCAGAAGGCTGAGGTGGGAGGATCGCTTGAGCCTAGGAGGTTGAGGCTGCAGTGAGCTGTGATCATGCCACTGCACTCCAGCCTGGGTTGACAGAGTGTGACCCTGTCTCGAAAAAAAAAAAAAAAAGAATGTGAAAAGAATGAAGACTTGTCAGGTGGTTATTAATAACGATAGATAGTAAAGCAACACCATTGTGATTTTTTTCCTGTCACCTGTTAATAAGGACGGGACTTTTATTTATTAAGTTGTGTTGTTTTCTTGGCAATACATGCATCATATCTTTTGACTTTGAAAGATATCTCATGTCAAAGGAATCAACTTACGATACTATAGAGGATTCAGCTGGAATACCTTGGGGGCGCTAGCCGAGGGTGGCAAAATGGCTACCGAGACATGAAGGCTTTGGCCACTAGTTTCGCCCTTGGGAGCCTGGCGTTGGCCTTCTACCTGCCTTTCGTGGTGACTACACCTAAAACTCTGGCCATCCCTGAGAAGCTGCAAGAAGCTGTGGGGAAAGTTATCATCAACGCCACGACCTGTACTGTCACCTGTGGCCTGGGCTATAAGAAGGAGACTGTCTGTGAGGTGGGCCCTGACGGAGTGAGAAGGAAGTGTCAGACTCAGCGCTTGGAATGTCTGACCAACTGGATCTGTGGGATGCTTCATTTCACCATTCTCATTGGCAAGGAATTTGAGCTTAGCTGTCTGAGTTCAGACATCCTGGAGATTGGACAGGAAGCTTTCCGGTTCACCTGGAGACTTGCTCGAGGTATCATCTCAACTGACGATGAGGTCTTCAAACCCTTCCGAGCCAACTCCCACCTTTTGAAGTTTAAATATGCTCAGGAGTATGACTCTGGGACATACCGATGTGATGTGCAGCTGTTAAAAAACTTGAGACTGGTCAAGAGGCTCTATTTTGGGCTGAGGGTCCTTCCTCCCAACTTGGTGAACCTGAATTTCCATCAGTCACTTACTGAGGATCAGAAGTTAATAGATGGGGGATTGGAAGTTAATCTGGACAACTACTACAAACCTCACCACCCGAAGTGGAAAAAGAAGGTGGCGTCAGCCTTGGGAATAGGAATTGCCAGTGGAGTAGTTGGTGGTATGTTGGTGAGGATTGTCCTCTGTGTGCTGAGAGGGGGCCTGCAGCAGTGACACCCTCAAGAGCTTAGCAGCCTTGCTTCTGAAGGACTGGCTGCCCAGGGAGCCAAGCTAGCTTTTTAGGGGAGTGTTCCAGCTGCTATTAGTGGATCAGCTAAAAGGCAAGGCTCCCACAGCCAAAAGAATGAGTGGGAGAAATAGAGGGGACAACTTGGCAGCTATGGGCAGTAATCTAGCTTCCTTATGTCCTGTGGATGTCTTCCTGATCTTCCCTGCCCATTGGGTACCCTGGAAACGGCAAGCATTGCCTGTGTTCCTGGAAGAGTTCTAAGAAGCTTGCATTCATTTTCTACACTTTATAACTTGGGTGGCTCCCCACCTCCATGTCCCCTCTTCTGAGCTGTGTATTCATGTAGAGGGATGTATTCAGCTTTTCTAGTGAACATTTTTTTCTCCAATAAAAGTAATTCACAATAGCTGTATGGAAACCTAATTTTCTTTTCTGCTCTTTAGTTTCTTGTATTTGTTTAAATTTTCCCATAATCAGTCTGGCTTCATTTTCCTCAGGTTTCTTAGAATAGACATTAAACCAACTGTCTGCTCTTGGGGACGAGGGATGCAGTGCTTAAGCCTATGGCAGGGATTGTTAGTAGTGACATCCAACTCAGGTGTGTAACAGTCACTAAATGTTAAATTGCTTGTTCTGCCCAGGTAAATCCCCTGTTTGGTATTAAATCGAATTTCTTGGCAAAACGCTGGATCCCTCACCTGGTAGGTTTCCCGTTATTCTGACAGTACCTTGGCTTGCCTCCGCTCTAATCAGGGCTTTCAGTACCCTGAAGCTTGTATTCCTGGGAAGGTCAAGTGTTGGTTTCTTACAGCAGCCAAGGACCCCAAGGGAGGATTAGTACTTTCATTCCTCCATAGGAAATCCAGTCTTAAGACTCTGAGGCCATTTGGACTGTGTCTGAGATAATTGGCTTGTGGAACCATCAGGGAAAAGGCTCTTGGCCACCAGCTGAGCTAATTCTACTGAGAGAATTACGGCGTTTCTTCCTCTCACTTTTCACTGGCTACAGAAGGAGGTAGCAGAAACCAAAGACCAGTGATCCTCTAGATGTGTGTCAGAATCATCTGGATGACCTTGTGAAAAATAAAGGTTCTTAAGCTCTAATCCGGAAAATGCTAATTCAGTTTAAATTATAGTCAAAGGATCTCTATTGTTCCCTTTACTTTTAACTTGTAAAAATGTCAGACCCATAGAAAAGCTGAAAGAAATGTTTGGTTACCATCCATAGACCCTTTACCAAAATTCACCAGGTAATAACATTTTGTGACGATTAACCCTTCTCAATATAGATTGGTTTTGCTAAACCACTTGAAAGCTAGTCACAGACATTGCAACTCTTTACTCTTTTTTTTTTTTTTTTTTTCCTGAGATGAAGTTTGGCTCTTGTTGCCCAGGCTGTAGTGCAGTGGCGTGATCTTGGCACACTGCAGCCTCTGCCTCCTGGATCCAAGCAATTCTCCTGTCTCAGCTTCCCAAGTAGCTGGGATTATAGGCATGCACCACCATGCCTAGCTAATTTTGTATTTTTAGTAGAGGCAGGGTTTCACCATGTTGGCCAGGATGGTCTCAATCTGACAACGTGATCCACCTGCCTCGGCCTACCAAAGTGCTGGCATTACAGGCATGGGCCACTGCACCTGGCCTGCAACTCTTTTGTCTTGAACCATGTATGCATCTCCTAATAAGGGTATTCTCTGTAACCACAATATCTTTATCACACTAAGAAAATTAACAGTTTTTTTTTGACAGTTTTGCTCTTGTCACCCAGGTTGGAGTGCAATGGCACGATCTCAACTCACTGCAATCTCCGCCTCCCAGGTTCAAGTGATCCTCCTGCTTCAGCCTCCTGAGTAGCTAGGATTGCAGGCACCAGCCACCACGCCCAGTTAATTTTTTAATATTTTTAGTAGAGACAGGGTTTTGCCATATTGACCAGGCTGATGTCGTACTCTGAGCTCAGATGATCCACCCGCCTCAGCCTCCCAAAGTGCTGGGATTACAGGCGTGAGCCACTGCACCCAGCCAAAAATTAACAGTTTCTTAATCTTACATATAGTTTAAACAAGTTGAGCATTCCAGATAGGAAAACCTGAAATCTGTAATGCTCCAAAACTTGAAATTTTGAGTACCAACATGGTGCTCAAAGCAATTGCTTATTGGAGGAGCTTAGGTTTTGGATTTCTTAGGTTTGGGATGGTCAACCTGTAAGTATAATACAAAGATGCCAAAATCTGAGAAAATCTGAAATCTGAAACATTTCTGGTCCTACACATTTTGGATAAGGGGTACTCAACCTGTATTCAGTTTTCCCCAATATCCAAAATCTTAACAGCATTTTAATTTCATTTTTGATCCAGAGTCAAATAAAGGTTCATGTGTTATATTTCTCTTAAGTGTCTTATTTTACAATAGACCCCCCTTTGTCTTTCATGACATTGATTTTATTGAATAATTTAGCTAGTCCAGTTGTCTTGGATAAGGTTCCATAATTTGTATTTGCCATTTTCTCATGATTCATGAGGAATGAATCTTAAATTTGTACTTACTGCATCACATTACAAGGCTCATGTTAAAGTCCCACGTTTTTCTTTTTTGAGGCAGTCTTACCGTCGCCCAGGCTGGAGTGCAGTGGCTCAATCTCAGCTCACTGTAACCTCTGCCTCCTGGGTTCAAGTGATTCTCGTGCCTCAGCCTTTTGAGTAGCTGGGACTACAGGTGTGTGCCACCATGCCTGGCTAATTTTTATATTTTTAATAGAGGCAGCGTTTTGCCATGTTGGCCAGGCTGGTTTTGAACTCGTGATCTCAGGTGATCCATCTGCCTTGGCCTCTCAAAGTTCTGGAATTACAGGCATGAGCCACTGTGCCCAGACAAGGTTGACCCACTATTGATAATAAGCTTGATCATTTGGTTAAGGTGGTGATGGCCAGATCTCTCCACAGATGTGTGTATATTTTTCCCTTTGTAATTCATAGTCTGTGGACTAATACTTTATATGGCTCTCTGAGAACTGTTCACATATTTCAGCATCTATTGTTTTTGCCTTGTTCACTGTTACATGTTGGGGACTGCAAACTGGCAATTCTTTATGTTCATCTTATTTATATTAGCCTGCATTTCTCTCTCTCTTTTTTTTTTAACCATCAGCAGTGTGAAATAGCCTGCATTTCTCTAAAGAAGAGCCTGCCTTTTTTGCCTTCTTACTATTTTCAGGTCTCAATAGATTCCTTTTATTCAGTGAACTATATATAATCCATTTTTTCTCTTTAACTTTTTAGGTTTAGGAGTACATGTGCAGATTGTTGCATAGGTAAACTGTATGTCATGGGGGTTTTGTGTACAGATTATCATTTTTTTGATGTTCAAATTGTCCCCAATTTTGGCCAGTAGGAGTACCCTCAGGCAAGCTCTTTTGCCCTTTTGCTGTGATTCTAGTACAACACAGCATCTCAGGTTCACATTTGGACTCTCCTTACCCCACCCCTGAATCTGCTGTTTCTCCAAGGAGCCCTCGTTCCTCTTAGTGTGGGGAGTAGCACTGAGAAACCAAGATCTGCATGTTGGGTGTGCTCATTGCTATTGGGAGTCATTGCTCCTAGGCTGTCAGTGTCCTAGATGGGTATCAATCATGAGTTCAGAGCATCTGTGTTGTTTAAGGTTGTTAGGTGGTTCTGGTACATAGCTAAAGTTGAGAACCACTGACTGAAGCCTGCCCAGGCATAGGGAGTAATTTTACTATTGCTCTTATTATTTTGAGACAGAATCTCACTCTGTCACCCAGGCTAGAGTGCAGTGGTGCGATCTCGGCTCACTGCAACCTCTGCCTCCCAGGTTTAAGCAATTCTCAGGCCTCAACCTCTCGAGTAGTTGGGACTATAGGCATGTGCTACCACACCCACCTAATTTTTGTATTTTTAGTAGAGATGGGGTTTCACCGTGTTGGCCAGGCTGGTCTTGAACTCCTGACCTTAAGTGATCCACCTGCCTCAGCTTCCCAAAGTGCTGGAATTATAGGCGTGAGCCACTGTACCCAGGCCTCTCATAACATTCTTGACCTTTAATAACCAACCCTTCCCAGCTGAATCTTCCTATGAGTTTTTCTGGTCAGGTAATGTTTCCTTAGCATTTGGGAGTTGCTCAGTGGCTTAGTCCCTGGGATGCTGTAAAAAAATATCAGAAACTAGGTAGCCCATAAATAATAGAAATTTATTTCCCACAGTTCTGGAGGCTGTGAAGTCCAAGATCAGAGTACCAGGATGGTCAGGTTCTAGTCAGGGCCCTCTTCTGGGTTGCAGACTACTAACTTCTGATGTGTCCTCACATGGAGGAAGGGACAAGGCTGCTTTCTGGGACCTCTTTTTTCTTTCTCTTTTTTTCCTTGGGCCACTTTTATAAGGGCATTGATCCCATTCATCAGTGTTCCCCTCTCAAGACTTAATCACCTCCCAAAGACTCCACCTTCTAATACCTTGAATCTTAATACCTTAGTGATTAGGATTCAACATATGAATTTTGGGAGGACACAGACATTCATACCATAAGCACACAGATATGGGAATATGGGGAGAATTTTTTTTAAGCTCAAAGTTCGTATTCAGTAAGTGGTAGAGTACTGTTACAGCTCCCCTCAACCAGGGCCTACAAAGACTTGCCATTCTACCTTATTTGGTTTGGTGGTTTCTTTTTTTTCTTTTTCTGAGATGGAGTTTCGCTCCTGTGGCCCATGATGGAGTGCAGTGGTGTGATCTCGGCTCACTACAACCTCCACCTCCCAGGTTCAAGAGATTCTCCTGACTCAGCCTCCTGAGTAGCTGGGATTACAGGCATGTGCCACCATATCTGGCTAGTGGTTTATTTCTATAAGTAGCTAGTTTGTGCAGAAAATTATCCAAACATTTTTAACCATAATAGGTTAAGAAAGATTGCTAGTTCATTGATTCTAAGAAAACAAATTTGAAAATTAGGTGATTTGCCTAAAGTCACACTGCCAGTTAGGCCCTTCCAAGCAACTCCCAGCTCCTGCCTCTTCCCACATTGGTCAAGAGTCATTTGTGCTGCCTTGGCACTGCTGACATTTTGGTCTGGATAACTGTTGTAGAGGGCTGTCCTGTGCACTATGGGATGTTCAGCACTATCCTTGGCTTCTACCCACTAGATACCGGAATTATATAATACATACACAGCCTACTGTGACAATGAAAAATGTCTTGACATTGCTAAATGTCACCTAGGGGGCAAAATTGCCTGTTTTAGGGAACATGTCAAGTTCAGTATGTTTGTATATGTTCTGGTCTTCTGTTGGCAAAGCTGAAGTTAGTATTGCAATATTTTTGGTCTTTTTTTGAGGAACAAAATGGCCTACATAAATAATTCAGATGTTTTGTATTTATACCCAAGCCAAAAAGCCTTTTCATTTGATGTGAATTTAATCACTCAGTAATAATAAACTATTAACTTGTAAGGTGATACTGGCTGTAGTATTTTATACCTCCTTTCTTCCTCTTTTATTGTTTTTATTATTTTTTGATCTATCATCTTTATGATTTATTCTATCATGTATACTTATTTATTTATTTTTGAGACAGGGGCTCACTTTGTCACCCAGGCTGGAGTACAGTGGGGTGATCTCAACTCCAATCCCGGGAGTTGAGATCCTACAACCTCCACCTCCTGGGCTCAAGCAATCCTCCCATCTTAGCCTCCTGAATAGCTGAGACCACAGGTGCACACCACTACACCTGGCTAATCTTTGTATTTTTTGTAGAGGCAGAGTTTTGCCATGTTGCCCAGGCTGGTCTCGAACCCCTGGGCTCAAGCAATCCACTTGCCTCAGCCTCCCAAAGTGCTGGAATCACAGGTGTGAGCCATTGCGCTGGTCTCAAATCCCTGGGCTCAAGCAATTCACCTGCCTCAGCCTCCCAAAGTGCTGGAATTACAGGTGTGAGCCATTGCGCTGGTCTCAAACCCCTGGGCTCAAGCAATTCACCTGCCTCAGCCTCCCAAAGTGCTGGAATTACAGGTGTGAGCCATTGCGCTGGTTTCAAACCCCTGGGCTCAAGCAATTCACCTGCCTCAGCCTCCCAAAGTGCTGGAATTACAGGTGTGAGCCACTGCACCCTTTAAACAATCCCACTTCTGCTGAGTCACAAGTAATTGTTAGGAAAGGGGTTTCCTTTTGAATGAGACTTCCACCTTGGCAGAGGACAAGTTCCTGAAATTTGGAGTTTCATTTAAGGTCTGCTGTGGGTGAATCAGCTTGAGCTGGTCAGTTTTTTCCTTGGGCTCTGAGTTAACCTTGGCAGACAAGGAATGGCAGTGCCAATTGAAGCTTTGTTATTTATGTCTGAAAAGCTGAGAGATTGTTGAACCAAAGAGCTCAGGGTCTCTATTATTATTACAGAAGGCTAAGCATAGTATTGATGCTAGATTATCATTTGTCATTACAATGATCTTAAATAGTGATGCCTATCATCTAGGACTTGAATCCTGTAGAAAGCAACATAATGCCACGTAATTTGTTTGCTGCTTGTTTTCAAGGACACTTACAGCTATTGTACTGGGACCTTTAGGGTAAGAGAAAGATTATTGTTCTTTTGGTACTGAGCATGAATTTGAGAACAAAATGATGACTTTATTACCTACGGAGACCGGAAGAAGGAATGAACTAAGGCATCATAGGTTGGGTCCTTCCTGGAGGACTGGGGCCTGAGCAGCATTTACTGAGATAGCAGGTCTCCTGCTAGTACCTTGCTTTGTCATTTTCTCTGGTCAGTGAATCTGATTGATTTAGGAAATGCTAGTTATTTTACAGGTTTGTTAGACTTGTTTAGTTTCCTCTGGGATAGCCCAACTCTGTTCCTCAGGCCTTTGTCCTCTGCTGTTTTTAGAAGCCTTGGAATCTTGGTGTTGGTGGGGAAGAGGGCAGCATTGGAAGAAATAATTTCACTGGGCTTTTCAGCTGCGGAGAAAAATTTTGGCTTCACCAGGTGTAACTCAGTAATGATTATGGAAAACCTGATATCCAATACTGTCTTTCCTCCCCTTCCCCCCTGGAATAAAGGAAGTGCTATGATGCTCTCCTCAAGAGAAGACTTTCAAGGTTAGTACGGTGTGTGGTGGTTTATAAGTGTGGGAATTGAAGGTAAATAACCCTTGGCTGGAATCCTGGACGAGTCCCTGTGATGTTAGGAAAAGTTAACTAAGATCTAGTCTTTTCAACTATAAAATGTAGATTTGTAAAATGCAAAAGCATGGGTTGTTGTAAGAATTAAATGATGTATGTAAAGCACTTTGCACAGTGCCTGGTGTTAGTTAGCAATCTGTGAATGGTAACTTTTAGTATTGTGCATGAATTTTGTTTTTATCAGGCCATATTTGCATTGCTATGTATACAACGTGGTGAAGCTAGAGTTCTGGAAATACACGCGCCTCTCTCTCTCTCTCTCTCTGTCTCTGTCTCTTCCTGGAGCTAGAGTTTTGGAAATATAACCCCCCACCTCCCCTCCCCATCTCTCTCTCTCTCTGTCTCTTCCACTCCTCACCTCTCAGAGTATTCACAAACAACCCAAATGAGGAATAGGGAGAAAAGAAAGAGAAATATTGTGGTTTGATTTTTCTTTTAAAAAAACTCTCACTTCTTAAAAGCTACCTGTGTGTTAGGGAGTTTTTCTTAACCTATCAAATTGTTATTAGTGTATATTAGTGTGATGGGCCTCTATTCCCTGGCAGGAATGCCTGGCCCCTGCTGCCTACCCAGTTTAAATGCTTGTGTGCTAACGCTGCAGGTCTGCTGCTTCAGCCAGGCCTGCATCCTCCTTATCATGCTTGTACCATGGATTTAGTTCTTTCCAATGCTTTACTCCTGGTGTTCCCCAAAGCTGGGGTATATCCTCCTTCCCTACCCGCCTACCTTGGTCCTACCTAAGACTTTTTTTTTTTTACCTGCCTAGATTTCACCACAGCTGCCTCTGGATGCCTGTCTTTTTTTGCTGGCTATGTTAACTTTTTTGGGCCCATAACCTCAATATTTTACTGTTTATTTCATTTGTATCTACTTTCTAGTGTTAGATAATTAGTTATTTGGGGGCAGAGTATAGGCCTTAGGTTTATTTTGTATCCAATTGAGTACTCTTAAATCTGAACATGGCAACAGTGGTACTGGAGAATAAATTAACTGAATGAATATTACAGTAAATCAGTACTAATTAAAACTCACTGGGCAGGCGGGAAAGACCAGACAGATTTGAGATATAGAGACCTCCCTTATTTATCTCCATTCCAATAATATAATAGATCTGTGTTTGAGGACTTCACCTAGCTTATTACAATACTGAATCTTAGAGAGTTTCAGTAAGGTTGAGAAATAACAAAATCCAAAGTAGAACATCTTTCAGAAAGCCACATGAATCTCTATTGATTGGATTAAATCATCAGCATCTGGTACCACTGATCTCAAAAGCAGAGATATAAGGTATATCTTAACTATATAAAGGAATGTTAAACCATTTAAATGCTGTAAAGATGGAGAAGATTAGATCAAGTGTCAAAAACTCAGATATTACTGAAATTCATCTTTAAGCAAAGAATACATTCATTTTCTAGTTATGGTTGGCATTGGCCTGCAGTAAATTAGGACAGTGATTTTCAACCTGTATTTGGGGTAGTGAGCATGGGGACAGGTCACAAATAGGAAGGGAATATATAATTTGAAAATGCATAGATTGGCTCCAGGTCTAGCCAGAAAAGGAGAGAACCTCAAAGAGGCTGGGGATTGGTTGCATACTCTCTAAAGAGGTACATTGTAGACTTAAGGGGTTGAGGTATGGAGAAGACATGAGATTTTCATATTTATCAAAGAAGATATGGTTTTTAAAAGGCTGATAAATACGGCACTAAGCAGCAGAGTTATAAAATGAGTCTAGAGAGGTGGTGTCTAAAGTTGAGTACTGTATGTACCTCTGGGAACAAACATATTTCTTCCTGTTATTGCTGGTTTCAGAGGAGGAGTGAAAAGAGGGATCAACAGCAAATTCTGTGAGGTGGTTTGCTGTCAGCTCCCAACATTTTTGAAAGGTCAGCTCTAGGTGGCTCTCGCACCGATGGTGAGAATTTCCTTGAAAAAAGTTAATTTTAGATAATATAGATTTCCTCAGAAGATGAAGTATTTCTTTCTTTTTTAAAATCACAGTGTTAGAATCAGTATAACATCAAATGGGTTATTGAAGTGGCTGTCTACTCACTCAGCAATTATGTGGTGATTTTTAAGGTGGTATGACACAGTGTTGTCCACGTCTACCATCAAATCCTGCTTCTAGGGTTAGCTCACAGAACACAAATGACAACTGTAAGAGGTAAGGGAAGTAGATTACTTGGTCTCCTTCTCAATGATCTTGGACACATCACTTCCCCTCTCTGAGCTTGTTTTATATGAATAAGGAGATCCATGGGTGATCTTGAAGGTCTCTTTTAGTGCAAACATGGTTTTTAAGTTCTCGGGCTTTTGTTGACACTGTTTGGGAGGGAGAATGAGATAGGGTTGATGAGACTGAAGTGTTAGATCTATGTAGCCGGGATAAGACAATATAAAAAAAAAACAGGATTTTGTTGTGTTGCCCAGGCTGGTCTCAAACATCTGGGTTTAAGCAGTCCTCCCACCTTGGCCTCCCAAAGTGCTGGGATTATAGGTGGGAGCCACTGTGCCCGCCAAGACAACAGTTTTGAGGTGGACTGTTAACCTTGGCCTGTGCATGATCCTCACGGGGAGGTATTATTATTACTGGAGGTGAAAGATTCCATTCCTTTCTTTGTACTTTCCTTCTTTTCATATCTTTCCCTTCAACTTAGAAAAAACAGCGTTAACTAGATGTTGCAGATGAGAGAAAGCTAGATTGGATCTGGGGCTACTGGCTTAAGTGACTGGGTTGATAATGGTGTCAATAAAAAGAAGAAAGAATAGTGTTTGAGGGAAAGAGATGGGCTTCAGTTAGGTACTTTTTAATGAGGCACTGATGGAAATCCAAGTATGGATGTAGTTCAGGATGTCGTTGGAGAGGCCTGGCCTGCATTGTAGAGGAAAGTTTGAGTGCGAGTTGTCATAAAACCACGTGTTAGGAATGAAAACTAAAATGGAGTGAGATCTCATAAGGAGACCATGTGGAGGAAGAGGAGTATGCCTAGAATAAAATCCAGAATCCTCATGCTGACCTGCAAACCCCTGCAATAGCTTGTGTCTCTCTTCCCTCCAACCACTGTGTTTTTTAATCACAGTGATTCTTCTTCATCTTTTTTAGCATAGAACATAGTTTCTTCTTTAGTGTCTAAGGTGTGGCTGGTGCCTTTGCCTGGAATATTCTTCCTTCTTTTCTTCCCTTGGTTGGTTTCTTGTCATTCAGAGCTCACTTAAATCTCATTTCAGAGAGGCCTTCCTTTACCGCCCAATGTAAGGAACCAATCCTGTTTTATATCACCATGTAGCATGTATCAACAGATTTTCTTGCTTATTATTTATCCCTCCCACTCCCCTCACTAGAATTTCAGCTCCATGAGAATCTTTTTTTTTTTCCTGTGGCCTCTGCCTCCTGGGTTCAAGTGTTTCTCCAGCCTCAGCTTCCTAAGTAGATGGACCTACAGGCATGCACCACCTCGCCTGGCTAATTTTTGTATTTTTAGTAGAGACGAGGTTTCGCCATGTTGGCCAGGTTGGTCTTGAACTCTTGATCTGAGGTGATCTACCTGCCTCAGCCTCCCAGAGTGCTGGGATTACAAGTGTGAGCCACCGTGCCCGGCCTCCATGAGAATCTTATCTGATTTGTTCATGGTTGGATCCCCAGTGTCTAGAATAGTGCCTGGCACATCCGCAGAACTCAGTGAAAACCAGCTGAATGAAAGAGTAGGCACATGAAGGAGGCAGAAAGAGTGACTGACAGTAGAATCTAGAGGATGTGAGGTGATGAAAATAAATCCTAAGTAAAATGAAAAGAAGAAGGGGCTGGGTGCCCTGGTGGCCCGTGCCTATAATCCTAGCACTTTGAGAGGCCAAAGTGGGAGGATCGCTTGAGCCCAGGAGTTCAAGACCAGCCTGGGCAACATGGCAACACCCTGTCTCTACAAAAAAAAAAAAAAATTAGCCAGGCATGGTGAAATGCACCTATAGTCCCAGCTACTTAGGAGGCTGAAGTGGGAAGATCACTTGAGCCTGGGAGGTCAAAGCAACAGTGAGCCATGATCACACCACTGCACTGTAGCCTGTGAGACAGAGTGAGACCCTGTCTCAAAGGTGGGTAGGTAGGTAGGTAGATAGATAGATAAATAAATTTAATTTTAAAATGGAGGGAATGGATACTTGGGGGTGTTAACGCATTACAGAGGTCAAGATAAGTGTTCATTGGATTTGAAATATGGAGATCATTTGTGAGTTTCATTGGCAGTTTCTGTGGAGCAGTGACCAAAGTCCAGGTGGCAGTGAAATGATGAGTGACTGGGAAAGGAAGTGGATGCTGAATCAGGGCAGAATTTGTTATTATTTGTTAACAATAATTATTTATTAATAATAATATAATTTTTTAAATGATGGGTGAGTGTTGAATATATTAGGCAGAGAAGAAGCAACCAAAGAGAGGGAGAGGTTGAAAATACAGTACTGGGGGATTATTGATGGAGTAACTCAAAGAAGGGATGGAGGTCATGGGTGAGGTCATGAACTCAAGTGACAGAGATGACCTTGGACAGGAGATAGAGTACTTCATTCATTGACCTGGAAAGAAGGAGAGAAGGAATGAATACCAAGGAAGAGAAGTTGATGAGGTTTGGGAAGTTGAGGGATTTCTTCTACTTTCTTTTCATTTTTTTTTTTTTTTGAGACGAGTCTCCCATTGTTGCCTGGGCTGGAGTGCAATGGTGCAATCTCGGCTCACTGCAACCTCTGCCTCCCCGGTTCAGGCGATTCTCCTGCCTCAGCCTCCCGAGTCGCTGGGATTACAGGCACCTGTTACCACGCCCAGCTAATTTTTTGTATTTTTAGTAGAGATGGGGTTTCACTATGTTGGCCAGGCTGGTCTTAAACTCCTGACCTTGTGATCCACCTGCATCGGTGTCCTAAAGTGCTGAGATTACAAGTGTGAGCCATGGCACCCGGCTGCTTCTGTTTGTTATTGAATGCTGTGGATGGAGTTGAATCAGGGATTTATGAAGAGTGGAAAAGCATATGGAGTAGTTCCTTAGGTTTGTGGTGAGAAGAAATGACTAAGGATAGGTAGCAGAATGGCCTGGTCTTATGAAGCGCACATTTGAGACGACTCTTTTTGGAAAAGAGATTTTCCTGGCCCATGAAGGTGTATCAATTTTTAAAGTTTTACTATTTTGAAATATGTTATACATATATTTTCTGTCTTCTGGAGTGTATACCACAGAGGCAGCATGACATAAGTGGAAAGGACTCCTGAACTGAACCTGTTTAGTGACCTCACCACATACTGTACTCTGACATATTGCTTCCCAGCTCTGTCCACCAGGTTCCCTGTGTGTAAAAGGAGGACTAAATGGTGAAGTTACTTTCCAACTCTAACATCTTACGGTTCTTTAATTTTTTTGAATGCATTTTATTAGAGTGTTACTGTTTTGTTATCTGTTAGGGTGTTTGCTTGATACGGATGAGACAGTTAGACAGCTTGCTCCTGAATGAAATGACTCTGGGTTGCTCTGTTTTGAATTTCATGTTTGTGCTTTATGGTGGTTTCCGCTTCCTTATGAGACTGTTAGCTGTCACTGCTTGCTGCTATCCATGTGCCTTACTGAATTAGCACTACTTCTCTAATTTGCTGCTTTTAATCTGCTGTGGACTAGATACTAGATGACTAAGCTTGTCAGAACTGTGTGTGACAGCAAAGAGGCTCTTAGTGAGAGTTTGAGGGTCTTGTCAGCAATCAAGATACATAGGTTTTATATCTCTTGTTGGCACAGAAACCATTTTTTAATGCCTCATATTCTAGAAAGGTTGAGTTTGTAAGAGATAACAGCTTACCATTTGACACTTACTGTTAGTGAAATGTGTTTATAACCATTTTTCTGAAGAGTTGAGTAGCAATGCTCAGGGACTTAACTTATATCTGTTTTCTTTTTTGCTTACAATCCCTTCCCTGACTTTTTCAACCCTCCCTCCTCAGTCTCTGCCCCACATATTCAATGTAAGGCATTGTTCTAGGCACTGTTATAATATTGTTTTAGTTATTCCATTTCTATTTATGGAACCCACAGAGAGGGTTCCAGGATTGTAATTCACTGTTCAGTGCTGGATGTGCTTATATCTCAATAGGGCCCTGCTGGAGACTCCCAGGTGAGGTTTAGTGTTGGGGACTAGAAAACTTGAAGCAATGAAATGAATGCTGGTTCCATATACTGTGTAATCTTTGGTTGATATGGAAGAAAGCGATCAAGAAGTCTTAAAATTATTTTGGGTATGCAAATTAATCCATTATGATAAGGGAATGATTAGAAAATAAAGCCAGACCAAAAGAGAAGGTGTTACCCGTAGTCCCATAGACTGGCATTGTTAATACTTTGATATTATATTACTCTTCAGTACTTTACAAAAATAAGAATATTCTCCACATTATCCTCTGAAATCTGCTTTCTCACTCAGCAATAAATCGCAACTGTCTTTCTGTGTTAACGGTCCTGTGTCATCAGTTTTGGCCCATTGTTTGGAGGCGTTGCGATTTACTTAACCAATTTCCTATTATTAGACATTTATGTTATTTTATAGATGTTACAAAACAGCTGCAACGAATATTTTTTAAGCCTTTGAGTACTTGTTCTATTACTTCTTTAGAATAAATTTCTGGATATGAAATGGCTGGATCAAAAGATATGCTTACTTTATCTTTTGATGCAAATTACAAACTGGTCTCCAGAAAGATTAAACCTGTATATACTTCCATCTTGTTTATGTGGTTGGACGTGTTCCCTCCCTTTCTCCTTTTCTTGCTCCTTCCCTTCCTTCCCTTCCTTCCTTTCCTTTTCTTTCTTTCTCTCTCTGCCTTCTTCCTTCCCTTCCTCCCTGTTTTTTATATTTATTTTATGGTGAATTTTTGTTTATGTTCCTTTGCTTATATTTCTGTTAGGTCATTTATCTCTTAATGATTTAATAGAAGTTCTTTACGTATTTAAGACATTAATCCTTTGTTATTTACATTGCAGGGTGTTTTTTTTTTTTTTCTATTTTGTCATTTACCTTGTTAATGGTGGGCTTTTTGTAGATATTTTAAATTTTTATGCTATCAAGGATGTCTCTCTTTTCCTTTATGATTTTTATTGGCAGCCATCCTTGGAAAGGCCTGAGGAGAAAGGCAGGTCCTCGATCACAGAGAGCCTGAGTCTGAAGTTTATCTTTGAGCAGTACAGGAGCTATTCAGAGTTGTGGGGTTTAAAAAATATATTTTTTTTTCTTGCAGAGACAGGGTTTTGCTGTGTTGCCCATGCTGGTCTCAAACTCCTGACCTCAATCAGTCCTTTCACCTGGGCCTCCCAAAGTGCTTATAGGTGTGAGCCACAACACCTAGCCCTCCATTCAGAGTTTTTCAGACGGGCTGGCGATATCAGAAAAGCAGTTTAGTTAGATTTGTGGAGGTGACCAGAGGGAGCTGAGTCTGGAGGCAGGGCATTTAGGAGGCTGTTGTCATGATCCAGGTTCAAGGCTGCGAGAGTCTGAGTGGCAGAGTGGAGATAGGAACAGAGAGGAGTGCAGACTAGGAATATTTTGGAGGTCATAACATTAGGTCTTGATGCAGGCATCAAGATGTTAGGTTCAGAGTGAAGGAGAGGTGTGGAATCAAGAGTGATTCCAGGCTTTTGGTTTGAGTGCCTAACTAAGGGTAAGATGGAAGTGGCACCCACTGAGCTGTGTTTCACCACAAAGAGGGAAGGTTGCAAAAGGGAAGATACCGGCTTAATGAGGGAAGGCAACGTGTTCACAGTTGGCCATGATCAGTTTGTAATGTGCTTGGGGTGTGTTTTAGGCATCTGTTGCTGTGTAACAAAAACCTTGTGGCCTAAACCAACAACAGCTTATAATTTCTTATGATTCTGTGGGTTGACTGAGGGGTCAGCTGGGCTTCCATTCATCTCATTTGAGATCTGTCAAAATTGTCTTTACTCCTTTTCCTGAGGTGGTGGGGGGTCTTGCTCTGTCGCCCAGGCTAGAGTGTGGCACAATCTTGGCCCACTGCAACCTCCCCCTCCCAGGTTCAAGCGATTCTCCGGCCTCAGCTTCCTGAGCAGCTGGGACTACAGGCATGTAC
Source organism: Cacajao melanocephalus (assembly GCA_963573385.1). Classification (NCBI taxonomy): domain Eukaryota; kingdom Metazoa; phylum Chordata; class Mammalia; order Primates; family Pitheciidae; genus Cacajao; species Cacajao melanocephalus. The sequence goes on along the minus strand of CAUYLG010029531.1, from coordinate 32,995 downwards.
CACCATGCCCAGCTAATCTTTTTTGTATTTTTAGTAGAGACAGAGTTTCATCATGTTGGCCAGGCTGGTCTCAAACTTTTGACCTTGGGTGATCCCCCCGCCTCAGCCTGTCAAAGTGCTAGGATTACAGGCACGAGCCACCGTGCCCAACCGAAATTGCCTTTACTCCTGCTACTCACCTCTACTGTATACTTGAATTCAGCACATCCCAACATGGACTAGTATATCACCTAACACCATGCTTTCTCCTTAAAAGAAATACACATGTTAGAGAAAGACAGGAAGTACTATGAGCCTATATACAGGGTTCTGCTGTTTATTACACCCTGGAGGATGCACCACAGTGAGAGCTGGGCAGAGGGTATGCTGTTAAAAATTTTTATTTCATTAAAGTTGGCTAAGGGCTTTGGGGAACTTGGGCAAATCATTTTGAGGAAAGATACCTGGGGAAGTTAAGCGTCATGACATTGATTTATTTGAAGCTGTCTATGCAGGGATACTTGTATTCAAATTTGAAAATCACTAGTCAAGCATCAGAAGAGCAGTGGGCTGAGGTTGGAATTTAGGCTTAGCAACATTTAATGGGTGGCTTAGTAAGGAGAGCCCTTAAAGGTGGCAGAGAAGGAATATCCAGTGAGGGGAGGAGAATCAGTAGACTGCAGTGTCTCGCAGTCATAGGATCCAACAAAGTTAAAAAGTTGGATGTAAAGAGGGTCAGTTGTCCCAGACAGGTCAAGTAAGATAAAGACTGGAAAGTGTCCTCTGTATTGTCCAGTGGAGTGGCATTGACCTCTGCAAGAGCATTCAGAAGAGTGATGGAAACGGATTATAGATTACAGTGAGTTGGTGAGTGGGAGGACCAAGTGTGTAGACTATTTCTTTGAGAGATTTTCGTAAGAAAAGAAAGGGAGAGATCATAGATTGGAAGATGCTTGAGCATATCAATAGGCTGATGGGAAGGCACCAGGATAGAGAGAGGAGGTCGGGGAGAGATTGAGGTTAAAACAAGAGTGAGGGCACTTCCTCATGGAGCAAGGTCCCAGAGGAGACAGGAGGAAATAGTCATTTTCAACTTTTAAAATTGCAATTCCATTCTTTTAGATACTCAGGCCAAAAACCTCTTCTTATCCAGTTTATCAGAAAATCCTATTTGCTCTACATTCACAATACAGCCGAGGTCCAAACGCTTGTTACTGCTGCTTGTTACCTTTGTTGCTGTCTCTCTGGGCCAGCCTGTCATTGGCCTGGAAGATGGCAGCTGTTTCTTCACTGGTCTCTCCACTGCTGCCTCAGCCTCCTCAGTCTACTCAGCACAGGAGCCAGAGTGATCCTTTAAAGTGCAAATCATCTCATGTTAGTTACTCCTCTGCTCAGAACTGTCCAGTGATTCCCCATCTCACTCAGAGTAAAACTGCAAATCCTGATGTGGCCTAGAAAGTGCTATGCTCTGCCCCACCATTTCCTCTCTGCTTTCTTATTTTACTCTTCTCTTGTTATTGCTCTCTATCCATGCTGGCTTCCTTCCTGTGGTTTCTTAAAGCAGGGCAGATTCGTACCTCCCTGCTCAGGCCTCTTGTATTTGCTGTTCCCCCTGCCTGTGGAATGTGTCCTCTAGGTAGCTCCAAAGCTTGTTCTCCCTCACCTGTTTTGCTTAAATGTCACCTTCTGAGAGAGTCTTTCCCTGACCATTCTATTACAGTTTGCAACCTCTCCCTCCCCCTAGCACTCCCTGCCTCTTCCCTGCTTTGGCTCTGCTATATAAGTTGCTTGTTTGTATATTGTCTCTCCTCTTTGAAACTTAAGCTTTATGAGCTTTTGTTTTATTCACAGGCCTAGAACTATGTCTGTCATAGAGCAGGAACATGGTAAATGTTTGTTGACTAAATGGGTGGGTGGATGAATGAGATCAAGGCTGAACCTTGGAAAAGAAGAAGGAAATTCCAGTCTCTGAGATAGGAGATGAGTGAATCTGTATGGATATAGATATGTTTGTAGTGGGAAGCCTTGGGGGTGGGATGGGAATTGAAGGCAGTCATAATAGATACCCTCAATTTTCTGGAATAAGGAGGCAAGGTTGTCTGCTGAGGATAATGGTAAGTATGGGGCCGAGGATACTCCTGAGGGTTGGGTTAGTCATGAGGGGAGTGGGAGAGGGAGCTAACCAAGGACAAGGAAAGGACCCAGGCCAGGATGGACACCATGAGGTGGTCTTCCAAGGCTGTGTGATTTGGGGTTAGGAATTTAGCATTGACCCAAGGTTGGGCAGGTGTAAGGGGAGGCTAGGGGTGCACAGAAATCAAAGGAGTGGTATAAATGGTCGACCATGGGGCCAGAATGTGGAGACAGGCCTTTCTAAGCAGGGAGCTGATTGGTTGGTTGAAAGAAAATGGAAGAGTCAGAGCGTGGAGGACTGGATGGTCAGGCCAGAATGAAGGCCTAAGAGAACAGAAGACTTGGAGGTTGTGTCAGAAAGGGGAAGACTGACATTTAAGATTCATGTTGACAAGATCTAGGGGGTGGCTATGGATATAGGTAATTGAAAAGATCAGAGGTCAGTGTAGTGAAGAAGTCTGGAGGCTGCAGTTTAGGAATAAGTGGATTTTGAGCCTGCCCAGAAAGATGGTAGGAGTTGCGGTGGAGAGAAGCCAGGATGCTATAGGCGTCAGTGAATATTAGAGACTGAGCCAGAGGGGGAAGTACAGAGGCAAGGCAGGGTGGAAGCCAGTGTAGCCACATGGCATGAGCTCAAAGGAGCAGGAATTTTTACATGAGGGTGGAGGAGTGATGGTTTGGAGTCAACTCAGGAGAGCGAGAAAAACTCTGACCTCCTGCCCTGAGCTACTGGGGTGTAGGAAAATATGGCATCAGAGGGCTAGTGATGCAAGTGATGTTGGCCCGTGCAGAAGCAGGACCGAGCAAGTTGGATGATTTATCCTTTGGCTTGATTGTAGAGCTAAGTTGTTTTTATTGTTAGGTATTTATAATTTATGGCATTTATTTGGCAGCTTAGTTTCTTCTTATTAAAGGGAACCAAATTTTTTTTACATGTATTTTACTCATGTGTTAATATATTGAGTATTATGTATTTATTTCTGTATCTACTTATAGTCTTATGTATCTGTGAATTCTTTTTTCTCCTTTGGGTCTTGGCTTTGAGACAAAAAAGATCTTGCATGGTCACTGTAGAGGCATCTTCAGGACCTGGTTTTGAATTTGCCATTTGTATTTTATTGCTGGGAGCTCCTGCTCACCTTTCACTTTTATGCCCTCCTGGTCAGGTTGGTTGCCTCATGGTTCTTTTTTATCACAGACGAATGATTAATTCTTAGTGAAGCCCTTCACCTCAGAGGTTGCTGAATGATGGGGGACCACTTCTCTGAATCTTTGCTCTGCGGCCTCTAGATAAAGGAGGAGGTATGACTCTGTCAGCCAAAAAGCCTAATCTTTGAGTTGGAAATGGTTTATTCCTTGTATATTCTTTCTAGGTGTTTACAAACCAAAATGGTTAGCAGAGGCATCTCCATTGAATGTTGCCTCCTCTATACCCCTAATGCTTCCCACCTCTTCACTTTGCCCCTTCACAGGTACAAGTATAGCATGCTGCTGGGAATATCTGTTGACTTCTTTTACATGTGATTAGTTGTTCCTGATTTATTAGTTGTTCCTGATACATACTCTCATACACTCGAGCGTGTGGCACATGCCTCTTTAGGATTTGTTGCATCTTAATAATGATTTATTTATCTGTCTTCTAAGCTGTTACCCCTTCATCCCTGACCCAACTTGGACTCCTTGAGGGTATGGTTAGGTTCTTACTCATCTTTTTATATGCTACTAATAAGTAGGTATTTAGAAAGTAGATATTAAATTAATACGTTAAACTTTGAATTCAAACAGCCTAACTCACAAAGGATCTTGCAAAGGAGAAAACTATGCCCAGAGGATTAAATGGCCTGTCCAAAGCTACACAGCTAGGTTCAAATGGGATTAGAATCTGTTTTTCCTCTCAAGCTTTCAGGGTTTTCTGAAAGATTAATGTCAAAGCAACTAGACGTGAATTGATTGTGTTCCTCAAAGTTAGGGATAATGAAATTCCTTGAAAATTCACTTATATCTTGTAGGGATAGGGGCTTTCAGTCTTTCATTTCCCCTGTTACCCCCGTTTGGGGGTGGTGTGATGGTTTGGAATTTTGTCATTCTTGATTGAGATTGGAGAAAGAGGGCCTAGGCACAGGGAGGCTCTGTTCTACTTGTCAAACTGGTAGGTTTGCTTTTTCCTTGACCTATACCTTCAGGACAACTTCCATCTTGTGGGGCTAGTGGAGCTGTTACGTGCACTGGGGATAGGATGAGGGGCCCTGGATAATCTGTGGCCTGGCAAGTGGCACAGGCAGAAAGCAGCATGTCCAGGTCCCTCATGGGTGGCTTGGGGAACTTGGGGTTAGCAAAAGGACATTATAACCAGGTGCCAGAAGTTCATAGATAGGTCATTTGTGGCAGGTAGGATTGGCAGGAAATAATGAGTCACACTGGCAGGTATACAAGAGATTGAAAAAGAACAAATTCTTGGTAATTGTTAGAGAGCCCCTTTTCCATTTAGACCAGTAGGTCTCAACTGTGGCTGTTTTGCCCCCTAGGAGATACTCGGCAATATCTAGAGACATTTTTGATTGTCACACCTAGGGGAGGGCTACTACAGACATCAAATGAGTGGAGGTCAGGGGTGCTGCTGAACACCCTGTAGTGCATGGGATGGGGATGGTCCTCACAACAGGGAATTTTGCAGTCCAAAGTCATAAGTGTCCAGGCTGAGAATACCTGACTCACACCCTGGTTCCACCAGCAGTACTCTGGTGATTACTTAAGTCATAAAAAAATAGTTTTTTATGTATACTTTACTTTGAACACTGTTGTTAAATGGAAAAATGAGGTTTATCTCACCTTTTTCTTTTCGTTCTTTTTTTAAAATGGAGGCAAAATTCACCTGACATAATTAACCATTTTAAAATGAACAGTTTAGTGGCATTTAGAACATTACAATATTGTGCAGCTGGGTATGGTGGCTGGTGGCTGTGATCCCAGCTACTTGAGACTGAGGTGGGAGGATCACTTGAGCCCAGAAGTTTGAGACTGGCCTGGAAAACAGCAAGACTTCATCTCTAAAAACCAAAAACCAGAACCAAACATAATGTTGTACAGCCACTACCTCTATCCAGTTCCAAAACATTTTCACTCGAAAAGGAAGCTGGTACCCACTAATGAGTTTTTAGTACAGACAGGGTTTTGCCATGTTGCCCAGGCTGGTCTTGAACTCTTGAGCTCAGGTGATTTGCCCGCCTTGACCTCCCAAAGTGCTAGGATTACAGATGTGAGCTACCACACCCAGTCACTATGTTTAGTTTTAACATAAAATTTACCATTTTAGTATTTAACCTTTGATATAGACTGGTCATTCCACAAACACATTATTCAGTGCTATTGAAAGCACTGTATAAATTATGATGAGCAAAACAGATTTAGGCCCTTTTCTCCTGGAGCTTACAGTCTAGTGGAGAAGACAGACATTGAACTCCCACTGATAAGTTTTTAAGTCCCAGAAGTGAAGTTGGCTGTGAAAGTATAGGAGTTGAAGCCAGTGCAGTAGGGTTGACTGTCACAATTTCTTGGTTTCCACTTTCTTTGTGTATGCGTATAGTTTCTTTAATATCAGAGCAAATTCATAGCCAAAAAGAAACAGGGAAGAAAGAAATGAAGAAAATAAGAGAAAGCAAGACCCAGGAGCAAGGAGGAGGGAGGGATGGGGAGGTCCTCCTGGGAAATCCTGTGTTTCAGGTTCCTCTAGAAACTCCCCAGGCCGGTTCTTAAAACATCTTCCACTGTGGTGTGTCTTTATCTTTTGAGCGATATAGATGGGAGTGGTATTTCCATTTGGTTAAATGGTACTGGGTTCAAAAGCAAAATAACATACTATGCCTCCCATCCTCTGTGTCTCTCATAAGGTTCAGATCCCAAGTGACATGAGGTCAGCTGAGTGCCCAGCAGGACTGAACCGTTCTGGCCTGCAGGGCTTCTCTGTTAAGTCCTGAGAAGTGGCTAAGCTGAGGTCGAAGTCCACATGGAAAGCACAGCACCAGTGGGCATGCAGTTTCCTTGGTAGACTATGTAAGTGAAGACCCTAGAAGAAGGTTTTTGATGGTGCCCATGAGGAAAGAGGACAGCAAGGTGTTTGGTTTTTTTCCTCATGGTTGGGGTCATATTAATTTCTTAGGACCACAGTAACAAATGACCACAAACTGGATGGCTTACAACAGTAGAAATTAATGAATCTCGTCACAATTCTGGAGGCCAGAAGTGGGAAATCAAAGTGTTGACAGGGCTGTGCTCTCTCGAAGGCTCCAGGGGAGAATCATTCTTGCCTCTTCCGGCTTCTGGTGGCTCCAGCATTCCTTGGTTTGTGGCTTCATCACTCCAGTCCCGGTGTGTTTTTGCATGACCTTCTCCTCTTCTGTGTGTCTGTCCTCTAAGTGTCTCTTCTAAGGACACTTGTCCTTAGAAGATTTAGGGCCTGCCGAGATAATCCAGGACGACCCCCATCTTGAGATCTTTAAATTAGTTACACCTACAAAGACTCTTTTTCTCTATAAGGTCTCATATACAGGTTTCTGTGCTTAGGACATGGACTTTTCTTTTGGGGAAGCACCATTCAACCTACCAGAGTGCTGAAGGAGACAGGATGTTGAGAGCAAAGGTTTTTGTTTTCCTGGTTGGGAGAGAAGGAAGCAAAACGCCGTGGAGAATGGCATGACTAAATCCCTCACCTGGGCCCCTGCACTGTTGCTGCCACCCTTGGGAAGCTCTCAGCTTGAAATGCCAGCTCCACAGGGCAGGACTGGAATGGCCTGACCGGGCTGGCTTCATGAGAGATAGTTTACTAGACTACTCCTTCCAGCTATTACACCTGTCCCTGTGTGACTCCGCGTCTGCCTTTCTTCCAGGAGTCCTTCCTCTTCCCTTTTTCCTTCCTTGCCTTTGTTTTCAGCTTGTTTTCTCACCAGAATTTTGTGTCTCTTTGGTATTTCTCTCTTCTCATCATGGATAGTACATGACACAGAAGTAGGCATTTTAGTAATTTTAACCTTTATTAATGATTTCTTTGTCGCTTGTCTTCTGAGCTGACTCACCTGATAATGGTGCTCAAAAGGAAAACCATTTCCACTACTTACATTTCTGACACCAAATCTGAGTTTTTTCCCACACGAACAACCAGTTCTTTTCCTAGACACTGTCTGGGTGTCCTGCTATTCAAATTAATTCTGACACTATTTGGAGTTAGCTTCAGATTCTACAGTTTAAGGGCTCAGTCCCTGAAGACTGCCCCCACTTCAGATGCCAATTGCAAGTCTCAGGCCTCTGGTACCAACTGGGCTACAAATTGGGGGTTCCCATGACCCCTTCCTCCAGTTTGATCATTTGCAACAGTGGCTCACACCACTCAGGGAAATACTTTATGTTCATCAGTTTATTATAAAGGATACAACTGAACAACCAGATGAAGAGCTACATAGGACAGGAGATAGGGGAAGGGGCACAGAGCTTCCTTCCCCTCTCTGGGCCTGCCACCCTCCACAAACAAGGTACCTCCATATACCGAGCTATCTAGAAGCTCTTTAAACCCCTTTGTTTATGGTTTTTATGGAAGCTTTATTACATAGGTATGATTGATTAAATCATTGGCCCTTGTTGATTAGTTCCATCTCTAGCTTTTTTCTCTCCTCAGAGGCTAGGGGTAAGATTTAAGGTTCTAACCCTCTAATCACATGGTTGAGTTCCCTGCCAGTCAGCTCCCGTTCAGAAGCTACCTAGGAAGTCCAGACATGAGCCATTTCATTCACTTACAAAAAGACACTCTTCGCATTCTGGAGATTTCAAGGGTTTTAGAAACTTTTGTGTTAGGAAACAGGGACTAAGACCAAATATTAACAAAAGATGCTCCTATCACCCCTACCACTCAGGAAATTACTACAAGAGTTTTAGGTGCTCTGTGTCAGGAATCAGGGGCAGAGACTAAATATATATTTCTTATTGTGTTGCAGTGCTGTAGCTTGGAAGTCATTTCCCCTCTTCCTGGGGTCTTGATCATTGGCCCCATGATTAGGGATGTGATTCTAGGAGCTACTGGGATTGCACAAAGCCTGTGCCTTCAGTTGCTTGCGTCTCATCTTCCTTGACTAGATGCCTGTCTTAAAGTGGGATATTGGACTGGGAGGTGATGGGCCTCCTGAGACCTTGAATTACCCACTTACCCTGATTTTCCTGGTCACCCCAGATCTAGAGCTGAGGCCATTTCACATGACTAAATTGCTTTGTTAAAATGCCGATTTCTCCTAAGGTCATGGACACTTCTAAAAGTTCAGAAGCCTAATCAGCACTTCTCCAGATAATACTTTAACCTTGACCAAAACATATAGTTGAAATCATAGTAGAGTAGAGGACACAGAGCCTTTGAAGGCTTTGACTAACTGGGAGATTGTCATTGACTAGCTTTCTATAAACTGGCTTATGTCTTCCATCTTGGTATGAATGTACCAGTTTTTCATTTTCCAAGGAATGGCCTGCCTCCTTAGACAACATTGAAACTTCCTTGATAAAACTTAGACAGCACATGGTTTAAAGTTGAATGGTGAAGGGGGCAAGGGCCGTAGAGAATATACTAGAAAGAACTTTTATCATAAAATATCAAACAATGTGAAAACATTCTTCCCTAGATAATGATTCAGAAGTACAACTGTTTTCATTTTCTGGTGAAACGCCTAGAGCCAGCTGTGCCATTCTCATAGTCATCTTCATAATAATAAGAGCTGACTTTTAGTGCTTATTGAGCAAGTGCCTGTTGGAATTATCTCGTTTATCTCCACAGCCCTGTTGTTACCTCATTTTACTTCTGAGAAAGTTTAAACTTTGTGGCAAGACAACTTGCCATAAAGTTGTCTACTAGTAGGTAGAAGGACTGCTAACTCTAAACCCAAGCCCTTTTTTAAAAGTTATGGTAAAATACATAATACAAAATTCATCATTTTAATCATTTTTTAGTGTACAGTTCTACAGCGTTAAATACATTCACATTATTGTGCACTCACGACGCACCATCCATCTCCAGAACTTTTTCACCATCCCAACTGAAGCTCTATACCCATTAAACACTAACTCCCCATTCCCCTTCTCCTTCCACAGCCCCTGGCAGCCACCATTCTACTTTCTGTCCCTATGAATTTGCCTACTCTAGATACGTCATCTAAAATGGAATCATAGAGTATTTCACCTTTCATGAGTGGCTTATTTCACTTAGTATAATGTCTTCATAGTTCATCCATGTTATCTTGAGTGTCAAAATGTTCTTCCCTTTTAAGGCTGAATAATATTCCATTGCATATTTATACCACAATTTCCTTATCCATTCATCTGTTGATGGATGCCTGGATTACTTCTACCTTCTGGCTGTTGTGAGAAATGTTGCTGTAAGCATGGGTATATGTATATCTCTTCAAGACCCTGCATTCAGTTCTTTTGGATATTGTATTGGGGTTCTCTAGAGGGACAGAACCAATAAGGTGTATATGTATATAAAGGGAAGTGTATAAGGGAGAATTGGCTCATACAATTATAAGGCAAAGTCCCATAATAGGCCATCTGCAGGCTTGGGGAGAGAGAAGCCAATAGTGGCTCAGTCCAAGCCCGAAAGCCTCAAAACCAGGGAAGCTGACAGTGCAGCCCCCAGTCTGAGGCCGAAGGCCTAAAAGCCCTTGGGAAGCCACTGGTGCAAGTCCCAAAGTCCAAAAGCAGAAGAATCTGGAGTCTGATGCCCAAGGGCAGGAGAAGAGGAAGCAAAGTGGCCTGCATGGGAAGAGAGAGAGAGCGCGAGAAGACTCCCCAAGCTGTTTATCCCCCTTCTTCTGCCTGCTTTGTTCTAGCCATGCTGGCAGCCAGTTGGATGATGCCCACTCACATTGAGACTGGGTCTTCCCCTCATAGTCTGCCAACTCAAATGTCAATCTCTGGCAACACCCTCATAGACACACCCAGAACTAGTGCTTCACTGGCCGTCTAGGCATCCCTTAATTCAGTCAAGTTAACACCTAATATTAACCGTAACAAGTAAATACCCAGAAATGGAATTGCTGGATCATAAGGTAATTCAGTGCTCAGTTTTTTTAGGAATTGGCATACCATTTTCCACAGCAGCTGCACCATATTACATTCCCATCAGCAATGCATAAGGATTCCAATTATTCCACATCCTCACCAAAACTTGTTATTTTCTGCTGTTTTTTTTTTAATAATAGCCATCCTAGTGGGTGTGAAGTGATAATCTCATTGTTTTTTGATTTACATTTCCCAAATGACTAATAATGTTGAGCATCTTCTCCTGTGCTTATTAGCAATTTGTATATCTCATTTGTATATCTTATATGGAGAAATGTCTATTAATAGTCCATTGTTCATTTTTCTAATAGGGCTGTTATTGAATTTTAGGAATTTTTAGCATTTTCTGGATGTTAACTCCTTATCAGATGTATGATTTATAAATACAGTATTTTCTTCCATTTCATGGATTGCCTTTGTACTCTTTTGCTAGTTGTCCTTTGATACTCAAAAGTATTTAACTTTTGCTATAGTTCCATTTGCATATTTTTGCATTTGTTGCCTGTGCCTTTGGTATCCTATCCAAGAAGTCATTGCCAAATTCAGTGTCATGAAGATTTTCCCATATGTTTTCTTCTGAGGGTTTTGTAGTTTTAGCTTTTATGTTTACATATTTGATACATTTTGAGTGAATATTTGTGTAGTCATAAGGTAAGAAGGGGTCCTCCTTTTTTGCATGTGGGTATCCAGTTTTCCCAGCTCCATTTATTGAAGAGATTATTGTTTCCCCCTTGAATGATCTTGGCACCTTTGCTGAAAAATCATTCGACCATATATGTGAGGGTGTATTTCTGGGTTCTCTATTTTATTCTATGTCTGTCTTTATGCCAGTACCACACTGTTTTGATTACTATAGTTTTGTGGTAAGTTTTGAAATTAGAAGGTATGTGACCTCTAATTTTGTTCTTTTTCTGATTGTTTTGGTTATTCAGAGTCCCTTGAGATTTCATATGGATTTTAGGTTGGATTTTTTATTGTATTGGGATTTTCTTTTTGTTTTGAGATTGAGTCTCACTCTGTCACCCAGAATGGGGTATTGTAGCATGACCTTGGCTCACTGCAAGCTCCACCTTCCAGATTCAGGTGATTCTCCCACCTCAGCCTCCCAAGTAACTGGGACAACAGGCACCCGCCACCACGCCCAGCTAATTTTTGTGGTTTTGGTAGAGATGGGGTTTCACTATGTTGGCCAGGCTGGTCTTGAACTCCTGACCTCAAGTGATCCATCTGCCTTGGCCTCCCAAAGTGCTGGGGTTGTAGATATGAGCCACTGTGCCTGGCCTGTTTTATTGGGATGGCATTGAATTTGTAGATTGCTTTGGGTAGTATTGATATCCTAACAATAAGTCTTCCATTCCACATACACACTGGATGTTTCCTTTTATATGTGTCTTCTCTAATTTCTTTCAGCATCGTTTTGTCATTTTCAGTGTACACGTCTTTCATCTCCTTAAATAAGTTTATTCTTAATTATTTTATTGTTTTTGATGCTGTTGTAAATGAAATGGATTTATTTCCCTTTCATATTGTTCATTGTCAGTGTATAGAAATGTAACTGATTTTTGTGTGTTGATTTTGTATCCTGCAACTTTGCTGAATTTATTATTTCTAAGAGGGTTTTTGCTAAGCTCAAGCTTTCAATTTGCCATGCTTTTTCTCTGTCCTGTACTGTTAAAATTAATCTCTACCTCATTTTTATCTTCTGAGTTCTTGAGGAATTTGTTTTGCTTTTCCATTTTGATTGTATAGTCTTCAATTTACTGTTCCTTTCTTCCATTACTATTTAGATCAGCATTCAACGTTTTAATTTCCATTCAGTCTTTTCTATTTCAGAAATCACTTTTTAAAAGCGACTTACTTAAGTATCATAGTTCTTCTGACTCCTTAAATCTTATTCTGAACATAGTTTTACAGCCATCACCATAATCTCATGGGAGATGAATTCTTAGAGAGATAATTGTGAGTCTCTGTCTTCTTCGTATTCAAATGAAGGAAAAAGGGGAAATTTTAGGTTGACTGAATTTACACTGGCTGCCCGTGCCAGAGCCAGCCCTTCAGTTCCACTCCCTCTGCCAAGCTGTTGGCCTGGGCAAGGAGCTGGGTGGGTGAATATCTGCTCAAGGATCTGAGGAAGGCTGTTGGTGTGGGCCTTGGCTTGTGTTATAGCTCTGTGCCTGCTGCCCTAGTCTTCTTTTGTGTCCCGCAGGTGCTGCCAGCATTTATTGCCAGGATACATTGCTTCTTAGAAAGCTAGCTGGGCCTTCTTTGGTCCTGCTCCATCTTGACTATATCTAGCAGATATTCCTGAAAGTTCTAGGCAGGTGGGATGGCATCCTTCCTGGTTTCCAACTCAAATGCAGGTTTTCCTCTATTTTTGTTTTCCTATCGTTTATTTTAAAAGGACCTGGGGGCAGGAGACATCTGTTCCCCTGTTGCCATTGTACCCAGATGTCCTATATGACAGTTCTTTGGACCGACTCCACCTGATGAGATTACCAGGCTCTTCCCCCTCCCTGCTGTAGCACATGTGACTGCTCGCAGCAAGCTGAGTGGTCATGGCTGATCTCTAGTCTGCCCACACCCTGGATGATCCAACCACTGGCCTGATTGATTGGGCTAGAGAAGAGAGAGTTTCTCCTGTATCATTACTTTTATGATTCAAGGAAAAATCAATTTTAAAAAATTACTGATTTAAAAATAGGTTGGCTTATTATACGTGTAATCTAGAAGGCTTTGATGATATAGTCCCACCTCTTGATGGCCATGTTTAATAGATTTTGCATCCTGATAGCTAGCAGTAGTTGTTATCTGTATTTTATAAGTTATTTTATTCCAGAGTAACATTTTGGGGGCTTGTGGGAGTCAGAGAGAGTAACCAAATACTCATGGGAAAGAAAGGTAGAAGAGATAAAGCGTTAAAGCATCATCAGTAATCAAGGCAGTCTTTCTTGGTTCTTACAAGGCCATACGATGACTCCTCCTCCTATCTCTACCTTACTAAGCTCATTTTCTAACATTCACCTGCTCTACCCTTCTTTTTAGTCCATGAGTATGCCAGGTGTGCTCCTGCCTGTCCTTCTCTCTCCCTGGAGTACTCTTCTTCCGAATAGCCCCATGCTATGCCTTCTCACCTCCTTCACAATTTTGTTTATATGCCGCCTTCTCGGGGAGCCCTTCTCTGCTCTGACCCTTGATTTAAAATTCTTCACCCTCTTCCCCCACTTAAGACTCCTTGTCAAACCTTCTTGCTTCATTTTTCTCCACAGCACTTATCACAATCTAAACTTTTTTTTGAGACAAGGCTGGAGTGCAGTGGTGCGATCTCGGCTCACTGCAACCTTTGTCTCTTGGGCTCAAGCCATCCTCCCACCTCAGCTTCCCAAGTAGCTGGGACTACAGGCACACACCACCATGCCTGGCTATTTTTTGTAATTTTTGTAGAGATAGGGTTTCACCTGGTTGCCCAGGCTGATTGATCTTGAACTTGTGAGCTCAAGCATTCCTCCTGCTTAGGTCTCCCAAAGTGTTGGGATTATAGGTGTGAGCCACCACACCCAGCCTCTAACCTACTTTTAAATTAATGTATTTATTTTATGGCCTGTCTTCCTGCTTGAGTGCAAGCTCCATGAGGGCAGAGATGTGTGTCAGTTTTGTTTAGTGCTGTATCCGAGCAGCTAGAGAGGTGCTTGACAAGCAGTAGTCACTTTGTAAGCATTTATTGAATGATCAATGATTGGTGGCTTCTAGTGTCATTCCACGGCAGCAGGACGATGTATGTCTGTTCTAGATCACTAAGTCTTAAAATGTTTTTAAGTGACCTGCAGATTTTTATCATTCATTCATTCATTCATTCAAGAAGTTGCTGTGTGTATCCTCAGTGAGCCAGACATTGAGGTACTAGTCTATAAGTCTCATCAGGACATATTTATCTTTGCATGTCCAGCACTGAGTGCAGCGAGTGACAGATAGTACAAGAGAAGGATTTGTGAAAGTCTGTGGAATCAAACTGCTGAGACCTTGTGAAGACAAAAGTGAATAATATACATCCCTGTGTTCAATTGGATCATGGTCAAGTGGGGAAGACATGGACAGACAATAATCTTGTGACTTGAGTGCTATAAGAGAGGGATTACGGAGATGGGAAAAAACAGTTGCTTGGGGGATGGTAGAGATCAGGAAGCAGCTGTTTGTAAATATGACATTTATGCTTAGCCTTAAAGATGGTTCTTCTGAGTGAAAAGCATGGGGAGAAGATTAGGTATAGGAATGTGAGCAAAGATACAAAGGCAGGAAAGTGCAAAGTGTGTTCCTAGGACAGTGAGTTGTCCTGTGTAGCTGGAATAGTGAGTTCATAGCGGTGGAGGGGAGGAATGGTCTGAACAGTAGCTCTTGATCACATCCTGAAGGCCTTTGAATGCCACAGATGAGGTCTGTGAACTTTCTTCTGTAGGCAGTGGGACCCTGATAAAAGTGTCTGCAGAAGAGATGAAAAATATATTAGTGGTTGGCAGGAATTAGGGTCAGAGTTGGGACGGGGGAAGGTAGGGGAGGAGAATGATTATAAAGAGGCAGCATAAGGGATCTTTGTGATGATGGTAAGTTCTGTAGCTTGACTGTGATTGTGGGTACACAAAGCTACACGTTATAAATTTACGTACAACTACACATACATATGCATGTGAGTGCATGTAAAACTGCTGTAAAACATCCTCAGCATGTTTTTTAAAGTCTCTGCCTTAGCCTGGAGTAAGTAAATAAGGTCTATGGATTGTGCCAATATCGGTTTCCTGGTTTTGACATTGTACTGTAGTTATGTCAGATGTCACCATTGGGGGAGACTGGATGAAGGGTACATGGGTCTTCTCTGCACTGTTTTCACAACTTCCTGTGAATCTATACTTAATTCAAAATAAAAAGTTAGAAACAAATGCATAAAGAAGGAAAAGGCAGAGCAAAGAGAATGGTTAGAGTTTTCACTAATTTAACACTATTTCATTGTGAAATGCTATGTTCAGATACCATGTAAGATGCTTAGGAAGCATCTTTTTCAGAAGTTACAAAACACGGTGCTTACCCTTGAGAAATTCGTTGTTGAATGGAGGTGGGATGGCATCTGTCTCAACATACAGTACTTCAACAATTTGCATAGTGATCATTCTGTGTGCTGGCTTTTGCTGGCTTTTAATAGTAAAGGTAGGTACACAGCAATGTGAGAGCAAGGAAAAGGGGAACAAACTGCTGGGGTGGGGAAGGCTTCATAGTGACACAAGGACTGGGCTGACTCCTAGGGAAGAGTGGGAGTTTGTGTGGCACATGCTGGGGCTCTGTAAAAGCCCAGGTGAGACATAAGCCTGAAATTAGTGGTAGGAGGAATTGAGAGTAGGGAATGGATTCAAGAGCATTTTGGAGAAGCACTGATGCAAATGTTGAAGTGCTGTGTGTTGAGACAGAGAAGGAAGGGTCTCAGGTGACTGAAGTTTTCAGCTTGACTGACTGAAAGCATGGTGACTCTGTTAGCCAAAATTTAGAGTCTAGAAGGAGAAAGGTTTTGGCTAGGATATGTTTAGTGTGAGGTATCTGTGGGACTCTATGCAGAGAGGCAGGGGTGCAGTTGGGGGTGTGGTTGCGCCTGGGAGAAGCAGTGCCAGAGCTGGAGATGTATTGAACCCTAAGGTGCAGCCCCACTGGACCGCTTGCCAATTCTCCAGTCATCCTCAACATGTTTTTAAAGTCTCTGCCTCAGCTTGGAGTGTCCCTGTCTTCCTTCTCCATCTAGTGAAATCCCATCCCAGTGTCAGCTCGCATGTTCCTTCAGTGTCTACTTCAGAATAGAGGTAATGTTTTTGAACCTTGCTAGCTTGGGGATTTTTTCCACTGATACTGTGGTGGGGCAAGAAGATAAGAGGTGAGTTAGCAATGTGCATTTGGAGGCATTGAACCCTAGAGGAGGAGAGGAACAGCTGGAGAAGAGAAGCAGCATGAAAGCAACGAGACCACATGGAAGCTTGGCTGTTCAGCCTCTGCAGAGCTGCCGACCCAGAATTAGACATGACCAGGAGAAGAAATAAGCTGTGAGCTAAATTGTAGACGATGATGACAACATGAAAGATAAGTGTTCACTCTACCTCACCCTAGAGTTCCATCTACTATGTGATGCTGCCTGACATTGAATGGTGTCTGGCCAGCCCGATTAATTTTTAATATTTGATTCTCTAGTGAGGTGGCTGGGCATTGAGGTGCATCAAAGGCAGCTTTTGTTATTACGAAGTTGGTCAAAATAATACCGGAGAGTCAGATTACTGCACCCTTGAGCTCTGGTTGTTCTGAAGGGATGAGATCAGATTCTCTAACCTGGTTTCAGATGGATCTTTGCCTTTTGTGGGGAAAGTTGTTTGGAACTGGAAGTGGGTATGCTTCCTCTTGGATTCTGTATCTCTTTTATTCAAAAATGCCTTATTTTCCAGCCACAGATAGAAAACAGCATCAGTGCATCGGGCTTCCAATTCTGTCCATGACTCAAATGATGTCTGACTTCTGAAAACCTGCTGCCAACTCCTGAAACACCAGAGAATTTAAACACAAATGTTCTCTAAATATGCGTCTTACGTTGTGTAGAGTCTCCAAAGCAGATGATGATGATGATTTTAATTCTGCACAGTATCTCCTTAATTCTCTAATTTCCCCATCTTTTAAATTGTATACCTAAATATTCTCTCTTAAAATCTTATATTTTTTTACCTTCTTATCTTTCTAAACAGAGCCCTTTATAGCTGAGGATGGATAGTGTTTGAGTGGTGAGAACCTACATGTGAGGAGAGCTGCTCTGAAGTGACTCACATGTGGATTTTCGACCTTCTGGAGTGATGGCTGGTTAGGCAGGAGGGGAAGATCGTGGAAAGGGGGGTGATAGTGTGGACTCCATTTTATCAGTGGTACGCTCTATGAGAGTCCACAAGCTAACAGAGGAATTGATGGAGGCAGGGCCTACCTTTTGTTGTCAGAATGGGGTTCTCTTTCCTCTGTTTCTTGCTTCCTGGCTCATGATCTACCTACCTATAAAGATGCTTTCACAAGCTGGAAAGACCCCACACTGACTGACATGGACTGTGAGTAAACTCTATTCTACCCGCTTTTGCCTTACTTGGAAATTTTTACAATAATCATGGTTACTTTTATAATCAGAAAAGTTACAAACAGTCCCACTGGAAAAATAACATTTAAAAATCAGGAAAAGATGTTCAAATATTAAAAATGCCTCTTTATTGAATTTCTAAGTCTATCTTTTTTGACTTCCATAAGTGATAAATTATTTTAGTGAATTTCTTGGTATGTGTCCATCCCTCCATCCATTCACCCTTACTTTTTTGAACCAACCTGATTTTGCCATGGTGTCTTATTCTTTTAATATGCTGCCTGGTTCAATTTACTAGTAATTTGTAAATGAGATAATATGTAGTTTTCTTTTCTTCTGTACTGAATGCCAGAGTTTTGGTATTAGGGCTGTACTTAACTTGCTCTGTAAAATAAATCAGGAAGCCTTTCATGTTTTTCTGTTGCTGTTTAAAAATTTGAAATGATAAATATCACCTTTTTTTGGTGAGCTTAGTTTGTGTGAGGCACAGTGATTGGAACCCAGATCTGCGTAGCTCTGAAGCCTTTGCTAATCCTGTTCGTCACTGCAGCCCGCATCAAAGGAGGAAGGCCAGTCTTGGAACCCTGAGTCTCTGTGCTCAGGAGTACCTCAGGGGGCTGGACTTTTTACTTATCTTGTCCTTTTTTTTTCTTAATTAAAAATTTCATTTTGAAATAATTTCAGTTACATGAACAGTAGAAAAGTGATACAAAAGATTCCCATATACTCTTCACCCATATTCACCAATGGTTAATATTTTGCTACATTTGTTTTATCATTCCGTCTCTATTAGCTTATATTTCTGAGTTATTTGAAAGTCAGCCACATAATATATAATATCCCTTTACAATTATGTATAGTATATAATATACATATTTTAGTGTATATTTCATTAAAAAAACAAACTAAACAAAAAACAAAGTATAGATGTCACAATCAGAATATTAACTTTGATACAGACTGTTATCTAATCTGTTATTCAAATTTTACTGATTGTCCCAGTCATGCCCGTTATAGCAAAAGAAAAACATTTTCCCCCAGTCCAGGATTTAATCTAGGATCAAACATTGTATTTAGTTGTCATATCTTTTAAATCTCTTTTAATCTGGAACAGCTCCTTAACCTTACATTGTCTTTCATGACCTTGACATTTTTAGAGTACAGACCAGTTCTATTTTGTAGGATGTTCCTTCATTTGAGTGAGTTGTTTGTTCCCTGTGCTTAGATTTAAGGTATGTGTTTTTGGCTGGGATATGGCAATGATGTATCTTTCTTGGTGCATCATAACCACAGGCACCTGATGCCTACTTGTCCTATCACTGATAATCAACCTAAATCACATAGTTAACTGGTATCTGCCAGGCTTCTCTACTGTCAAGTTACTATTTTTCACTTTGTAATTAGGAAGTATTTTGTGGGGTGATACTTTGTATATAAATCCTGTTCCTTATCAAACTTTCATTTACTAATGTTAGTGTCTATCCTATCTTTTGAAGCAACAAGGTCGTATGTGCAAAGTGAATACAGACTCTACCCCTTGGAGCTAAAATGAAGCCAAGAGAAAGTGAGCCATTCAGTCCATTTAGGCAGAGAAGCCACTTTTTTTTTTTTAACTCACTACCTATGGTCTTTGAGTTTTGTCTTTGCATAGGTTAATTGAAATCTAGTCTTACTCTTGCAAATAGTGATTGGCTGTAGCTTGTAACCTTTGGGCTCCTATCCAGTCACCCAGGGCTCAAGATAGGTCTAACCAGTTTATTCTGGTCATAAGTGCCCCTTGGGGCTTTGGCCTATGGCTCTGTTCTATCTTTGGCTCTTTGATCCTTTGTCTTTGCTTCTAAGATGCTGTCAGTTGGAGCCCCAGTAAATTGTCTCTGTGCTGAATCATCTATAAACAAGCATTGCTTCTGGCTACAGACTCATCTTATCAGACAACTCTCTACTGAGCCCAGTTACACAGCCTATGCTATCTATGCTAAGGCTGCAGTTGTATGAATCACACAAGTAGTTTTTAAAATGTCAGAGAGTCCAGAACTGTGTATAATATGAAGAAATATTAAAAACACCCAGTGGTATACTCAGGCACACCTTAGCTATTGCAGGTTCTGTTCCAGACCACTGCAATAAAGCAAATATCTCAGTAAATTGAGTTACACAAATTTTTTGGTTTCCCAGTGCATATAAAAGTTATGTTGGGCCGGGCGTGGTGACTCACGCCTGTAATGCCAGCACTTGGGGAGGCCGATGTGAATGGATCACAAGGTCAGGAGTTCGAGATCAGCCTGACCAACATGGTGAAAACCTGTCTCTACTAAAAATACAAAAATTAGCTGGGTGTGGTGACGGGCACCTATAATCTCAGCTACTCGGGAGGCTGAGGCAGGAGAATCCGGGAGATGGAGGTTGTAGTGATCTGAGACTGTGCCACTGCACTCCAACCTGGGCGACAGAGTGAGACTCTATCTCAAAAAGAAAAAAAAAGTTATGTTTACACTATACTATTGTCTACTAAGTGTGTTAAGGGTACTAAGTGTTGAGTCTAAAAAATGTACTTACCTGAATTTAAAACCACTTTATTGCTAAATAGGCTAACAATCATGTGAGCCGTCAGTGAGTCATAATCTTTTTGCTGGTGGAAGGTCTTGCCTCAAAGTTGGTAATTGCTGACTGACCAGGGTGGTAGTTGCTGAAAGTTGGAGTGACTGTGGCAATTTCTTAAAATAAGACAACGAAGTTTTCCACATCCATTAACTCTTCCACTCATGAAGAAGGGGAAGAGTTGTCTGGAGTATGTGATGCTGTTTGATAGCATTTTACCCACAGTAGAGCTTCTTTAAAACTGGGATCATCCTTCCCAAACCCTGCTGCTGCTTTATCAGCTAAGTTGATGTAATTCTAAATCCTTTTTTGTCATTTCTACAATGTTCACAGCATCTTCACTGGGAGTAGTTTCATCTCAAAGAACCACTTTTTTTGCCCATCCGTAAGAAGCCACTTCTATCTGTTTAAATTTGATCATGAGATCGCGACGATTCAGTCACATCTCCAGGCTCCATTTCTAATTCTAGCTCTCTTGCTATTTTCACCACATCTGTAGTTGTTACTTCCTCTGCTGAAGACTTGAACCCCTCAAAGTCATCTATGAGAGTTGGGATCAGCTTCGTCCAAACTCCTATTAATGTTGGTATTTTGACTTCCTCCCATGAATCACACATTTTTTTTTCCTTTTTTCCTCTTTATTCATAAACTGATTGTTAATGCAGAAAAACCTGGGACAGATTAAGAATGCAACTTGGATCTTCAGTCTTCTCTTTTCAACTCCATCCTGGAATATTCATAATATTCTGGCCATTGTGTTCTCTCCTTTTGTTTTTGTCTTCAAAGTCCTTTCTAAAAGGAAACATACTGCCTGGCATTCTATATAATTCCTAATCTCGAGGTGGAAAAATGAGACAGTGACATCTAAAAACACTGGGGAGGCTAGACACAGTGGCTCATGCCTGTAATCCTAGCATTTGGGAGGCCAAGGAAGGAGAATCCCTTTAACCGAGGAGTTAAAGACCAGCCTGGACCACATAGTGAGACTCTGTCTTGATAAAAAAAATTTTTTAAAATTAGCTGGATGTGGTGGCACACACTTACAGTTCCACTATGCAGGAGGCTGAGGTGGGAGGACCAATTGCACCTGGGATGTCAAGGCTGCAGTGAGCCATGATGATACCACTGCACTCCAGCCTCGGTGACAGAGTGAGACCCTGTTTCAAAACAACAGCAACCAAAAAAACCCACACAATCATTGTGGACTATATTTTTTAAAAACAAGGCAAGAATTGAGGCTTTTCTTGCTTTAATTCTTCTCTATATTACCACAGTAAAATGTTTAACAAATTCCAAGAGATTACTGATACACAATAACCTATGACTTTATATTAATGGGGCTTTTTCTTCTTCTTCTTATTATTGATAATAAGAACCTGATGAATGAAATAGCTGGAAAAGCATCAAATGTAGAGTGATTTGCTATTCTATTTATATAGTATCGAAACTGTCATAACATTTACAGACCCAGAAAATTTGAAGTAATATTGAATAATAATTGATAACTCTGAAGTAGTACAACATCATGAAAGACCTTCTAAATGACCAAAAACAGATGGAATTTTGTTTGGTATAACTTCAGTGATTTTTTTTTTTTTACACAGAACTATGTATATTTTTAAATTGGTAATCCACATAAGTTATACACAAAACCTTTAAGTGACTAGATTGTTCATTAAAACTCTGCATTGCTTTCTTATTATGGACTAATGAGCTTATAATTCACTGTCACTCTTTTCAGAAATTTTAGTCTATAGACATGTTCAAATTGTTTGGTCTTATTAGTTTCATTAGCAAAAACCTCCAATCCTTTATATTTAATTCTTTTGAATATCATCTTTAAAGAGCCTAACTTGAATTTTGTCAAAATAAATCACAAAATTAATTCTCCAGTTTCTAGTCTGTGAGTTTCAGTTCAGTGTAAGCTAGTACACAGACCTCGCCATGAATTTTCCACAGTACCAACTTTAACACTTTCCACAAAGTGTCATGTCCTTCTCTAGGCTTTTGGTAGAAGTGAATAATGGCTGTGGCATTCTTTAGCATAATCTACCAAAAAGTGATGATCTCCTTAAAAGAAAAGCCATGGGCTGCAATCACACATCTGAGTTGACAGACATCCAAGTCAACTCAACATAAAAAGAAAAGGGGTGGGACGCAGTGGCTCACTCCTATAAGTCCAGCACTTTGGGAGGCTGAGGCAAGTGGATCACTTGAGCTCAGGAGTTCGAGATCAGTCTGAGCAACATAGCAGGACCCCTGTCTCTACAAAAAAATACAAAAATTAGCTGGGTGTGGTGGTGTGCACTTGTAGTCCCAGCTACTTGGGAGGCTGAGGTGGCAGGATCACTTGAACCCAGGAGGCAGATGTTGCAGTGAGCCAAAGTCACACCACTGTACTCCAGTCTGGGCACTAGAGTGAGAATCTGTCTTCCAAAAAAGAAAAGAAAAGGTTTGTATCTTCTGGAGTATGAATATACACTTTTAAGAAATTCAAACAGATTCCAACATAAACATCTTCAAACTTAATGGGTTTTACATGACTCATCATTTATAGATCCTTTGCACCAACCCTCTGGACGTTATATAACCCAACACACTGCAGTATGGAGGGAACACCTGGTTACTTCTGGTATAAAATATGAGGTTTTTGGTGAAATCCTCTGTAGGAATAATTATCTCTTAGAGGATAACCTGTGAAAAACTTCTCTGGTTTCAGTTTAAAAGATACTTTACTAAATTTCCAGTATTGATGGAAACATCAGTGTCTGTATTCATGATGTACTTGGCATTGGGGCAAAACTTGAGTTACCCACCTGAATGCCATAATAATTTTCAAGGTCAGGTTATTATGTGTATCCAAAACATCTCATTGGATTATGTCACCATAAAGAAGGTATTCACCCTCTAAGCACAGTGCTAACATTGTCTTCCCTTTTAGACATAATGTAAGAATCTCACATCTCCACCGACACTTTTTTTTCATCCCAAGTAGCTCCAGTGGCCTGTCTGGCTTTCACATTTGAGGGGTGGGAGGTTACGGGGATGACGAGAAATGGATGGCTGGTTGGTTGGTTGGTTGTTTTTGAGACAGGACCTCACTCTGTCACCCGGACTGGAGTGCAGTGGCATGATCATGGCTCACTGCAGCCTTGACCTTCTGGACTCAAGCGATTCTCACACCTCAGCCTCCCGAGTAGCTGGGACTACTGCATGCCATCATCCGGGGCTAGTTAAAAAATTTTTAATTTTTTTTGGTAGAGATGCAGTCTCCCTTTGTTGCCCAGACTGGTCTTGAACTCCTGGGCTCTAGTGATCCTCCTGCCTTAGCCTCCCAAAATGTTGGGATTACAGGCATGAGCCATCCCACTGGGCCCGGAAATGGGTTTTGATGAGAGCAGTTTGAATGCTCTCGAAGTGTGAAGTGAAGGTCTTGTCTGTAAATTGTCTCATACTCCAGAACCACATCCAGTTTACACATTCTGTCACATTGTAGTGGGGAGGGCTGAGGTACCACATCACAAGGAAACTCAGGAGCAATAGCAACAGGACTTCATGTGAGGGATCCCAGTGACATCCTACTTGGAAGGGCTATCCAGGAAGCTGGGGTTGTCCAAAGAGTCAGGGCCATCCATAGCAGCCGAGAAGCATGTGAGCTGCAGGTTCTTCCTCTTGATTAATTTCTTGTCAATGAAAAGACTAAGTTTCACCACTTGAGCATTTAGGAGTATGTAGTTTTCAAAAATAATGCTACCCAAAAAAAAACAGAGAATCTCAGATTGGCTTAAAATTCTGCCATATATGGCTTATAAAACACACACCTGTACAATTTCAGATGAGATTAAGGCACTAGCTAAAGTTTTTTGTTGTTTTCTATATTCCATGCTTTAAGTTTAAACACTCAGATTTGCCGTGAACACTATGAAAACGGAAAAAAAAAGACATGGTTTGGTAATGTCTCCCATGGTAGCAGCTTTTCCTAACAAAACAGCCACCTCCTAAGCACAGGCACTGGTAACACCCTCACCTGCTGCTCCCCCTCCACCACGGCAAAACCCCCAGCCACTTCTGGGGGCAACAGAAGGCAGTGCACCCTGGGACAAGGCAAGGTGGCCAACATGCAGCTTTAGGCTGGGCTCCCCACTGCATACCCCAGCACTCTTCCGTATTACCCATGGCCCCACCGCCCCTTCTCCAGCACTCACCTGAGCAGGGAACCTCTAGTCACAGAGGCCCACTCGCTGGGGTTTGGTGACTCAACTCCTGCCCTGCTCCGAGAGGCATGAACGGTCTTAATGATATCTAAGATGGTGAGTCCTTTCCAGAAGGTTTTAAATTTACTTTGCCCAGATCCACCAGAGGAATCTCTATCTGTGGCAGATATTACCTTATGAAATGTATTTCTTAAATAATAATACTTGAAAGTCAAAATTGGCTGGGCACGGTGGCTCACGCCTCTAATCCCAGCACTTTGGAAGGCCGAGACGGGTAGATCACCTGAGGTCAGGAGTTTGAGACCAGCTTGGCCAAGATGGTGAAACCCCATCTCTACTAAAAATACAAAATTAGCTGGGCGTGGTGCCAGGCAACTGTAATCCCAGCTACTGGAGAGACTGAGAAAGGGAGAATTGCTTGAACATGGGAGGCCGAGGTTGCAGTGAGCCGAGATTGCACCACTGCCCTCCAGCCTGGGCAACACAGTGAGACTCTATCTCAGAAAAAAAATCATAGTCCTCCTTGATCCATGAGCTACGAAATGTACGTTGTGTTAGCAGGCATGAAAACAATCTCCCTGTGCATCTCCATCAGAGCTCTTGGATGACTAGGTGCATTGTTGAGGAGCAGTAATATTTTGCAAGGAATTTTTTTTTCCTGAGCTACAGTGGGTTTAAATTATTCAGTTAACCATTCTGTAAACAGATGTGCTGTCATCCAGGACTTGTTATTCCATTTATAGAGCACAGGCAGAATAGATTTAGCATAATCCTTAAGTGCCCTAGGATTTTCAGACTGGCCAATGAGCACTGGCTTTAACCTAAAGTCACCAGCTGCATTAGTTCCTAACAAGAGAGTCAGCCTGACCTTCACAGGTTTGAAGCCAGGCACTGACTTCTCCTCTCTAGCTATGAAAGTCTTAGATGGCATCTTTTTCCAATATAAGGCTTTTCATCTCCACTGAGAATCTTTTGTTTAGTGAAGCCACCTTCATTAACGGTCTTATCTAGATCTTACGGATGACTCGCCACAACTACATGAGCACTTGCTGCCTCACCTTGCACTTTTATGTAATAGAGACAACTTCTTGCCTTAAACCTCATGAACCAACCTCTGCTAGCTTCAAACTGTTCTTCTGGAGCTTTCTTACCTCCCTGGCCTTCATAGAATTGAAGAGAATTAGTGCCTTGCTCTAAGCTTTGGCTCAAGGGAATGTTTTGGCTGGTTTGATCTTCTATCTAGCACACTAAAACTTTATTCATATCATTCATGTAGCAGTGTCCTTAGAGGCCAGCACGGTGGCTCACACGTGTAATCCCAGCACTTTGGGAGGCCGAGGTGGGCAGATAACTTGAGGTTAGAAGTTCGAGACCAACCTGGCCAACATGGTGAAACCTTGTCTCTACTAAAAATACAAAAACAATTAGCCAGGTGTTGTGGTGCGTGCCTGTAATCTGAGCTACTCAGGAGGCTGAGGTGGGAGAATCACTTGAACCTGGGAGGCAGAGGTTACAGTGAGCTGAGATCACACCAGTGCACTCCAGCCTGGGAAACAGAGTGAAACTCCGTCTCAAAAACACATAAGCAAACAAAAACCAAATTTCCTTCAAGAACATTTTCTTTGCATTTACAATTTGGCTGTTTGGTACAAGAGAGCCTCGCTTTCAGCCTGTGGTAATTAGACATAGTAGTGTTCTATGTCTTCAGTAGCCACACTCCTGGCAGTAGTGACCGTAAAAACATGGCTCTCTGCTGTGATGTTACCACATACCTCTGTCATGTTGTTAAGTATAATGCACTGAATTGTAAATCATTTATTTTGAAATTCATTTATATAAATAAACACATAAATAAGTTCAAAGTTATCCACGATAACATGACTGTCCTTCAAATTTCAGTAAGTTTTCTTGAGTTGCAAAGAATGGTGTAGAAGTACAGCTCTTACCCTAAGGAGCTACACACAATCTACAGGATCCCCCTACTTGAACTAGAGCCCTTACGTGAGCGTCACATGTCCATAGGCATATGTCTTATTTGTGAATGTCTTCGGATGTACGTGTTATGGTGGAGGACAGTTGAACAACTGTGCTAAAACCTAGCTTTGAATTTAGAAATATACCACTACGTCCCCTCCCCTTCCCAAATAAAAATCTGGGGGCAGTAGAAATTGCTCACAAAAGGCCATTCCAACTTGTACCTTAGGAGAGACACTATACCCTACCTCAGTCTTTTTATTCTTTCTCGTTTTTATTAGTGAATTCTTATACTTTTGGTTTAAGAATTAAAAGCAATAAATTAAAATGGAGAAGGACATCAACCTGACAGTAGTGAACAATGTCAAGAGCCACCAAGATCAAAGACAGAAACGTTAAAGCTGGCAGAAGAGTTCAAAGGATTACAGTGTGGAATTACCTAATGAGTGAGGGAATAGCATTGTACACTCTAGTAGCCTCTGAGGCATCCCAGCATTGAGTGAAAAACAGGTAATAAATGTTTGTGATGATTTCTCCAGTTAACTAGAAAAGGTGGAATTTTATCCAGTATGCAGTTTGGAACATTGAGATGTAAATAGTAACTTATCTTGAAAACTTTTACTGCAGCTAATTCACATTAATTGTAAATATTCAGAAACATGAAAGAAAAAAATATAAAACAGCTCATATCACCCATAGATGTAATTACTTATAGCATATTAGTATGGTATTTAGCTCTTCAGCCCTTTTCTATGTATAAAAGATAGTATATAATAAGATATATTTGCATATTATATAAAATACATGTTATATAATATATATACCAAATTTATGTGTGAGAACATGAAGCCTGCTTTTTTGTCTTTAAAAAAAATTTAGTTGTGGTAAAAATATGCAATAAAAAGTATACCCTCTTAACCGTTTTGTAAAGCCTGTTTTTTTTTTAACTCAATAATATGTTGTGAACATTTTTCCATATCACTGAGTATAGATGTTTAAGGCTGCATGGATATACCATAATCTAGTTAGTCAATTTCCTAGTATTAAATATTTAGGTTTCCAATTTTGGTTATTAACACTGCATAAAGCATCTTTAAATATACATACTTCTGCATTTCATCAGAGTCCCAAAATAGTTGTTGGATCAATGGACGTCTACTTTCTGAATGCTTCCAATGTATATTATCAAAGCACACTTCTATTTCACTATATTCTTGCCAATATTTGATGTTATAATTCTTTTAAATTAATGTTTGTGTCATTTAGTCTTTAATACAAAAAAATGCAAAATGCAAAAGTCAGTGAGAAAATGCATTTCAGGGAATGTGATGCCTAAAATTATTCAGGCTTATAAACTTGCAAACCACTGGTTCTCTAAGAGAAGAACTTAACACAGTAACTGTTCAGTACACAGGCATGATGAGTCTTAAGACACTTACTTGTTTGTGGAGTATACAAAATTCATGTAAGTCTTCATGAATGTGAAGAAATGCCTCATAATTTGAAAAAGAGATGTTAAATGAGTCCAGTTATCATAAGCTAAATCTGTGAATCTTAGGGTAGAACTTTATTGAATTTTGTGTAATGTTTTTGATGTTGAAACTTTTCAGTTGCCAGTAATTGTGGGTTTTGTTTTATTTGCCACAGAGAAGTTTCCATTTTTAACGAGGGAGAATTGAATCAAACTTTTGGTTACTCTTTTCATGTTATGTTTATAGAAAACCATCTCTCCTCCAAAGTTATAGTACAATTGTAATTTTCTTTTAGTAGTTTTATAGTTTTATTTTTGATACTTTTTAAATCAGAAGTTGCAAACATTTTTATTGAATAGGCTGCTGTTGTGTGCATTATTAGGATGTTGGCATCCCTTGACCTTTGCCCACTTGATGCCAGCAGCACCCCTTGTCTCCCCAGTTGTGACAACCAAAAATGTCTCCAGATATTGACAGTTGCCCTCTTTGTGCCATAACTGCCCTGTTTTGAGAAGCAGTAATATGATAAACCTTAAAGTGGGTTGAGGCAATACCCAGTAAGAAACACTGTCAGGACAAGAGACCAGTCATTGGCTGAGTAGAATACTCTGGTAGACCATTTCTTGAGAATACAATTCGAGATACGATTCAATACAATTCCAAACTGCAGCAAAAGATCTTGGTTCTGCTTTACTTTCTCATTTGCTCTTACTGACCTCTCTGTGGGCTAGGAAAACCAGGAGAGGGTAACTGGGAGTTATTAATAAAAATGTTAGGGAAATTGTCAGCAGATGCCTTGGTGACATCTTGCTCCAACTTTCCAATCTGTCTGTGGTCTTTGTGGTTTGAAATATAGGACCAACTTTAACCCCTTTGACTCCAGAATAAAGTGATTTATAAGTCTTTATGAAGACTTCATCCTGCAACAGTCTTATTTCTCTTTCCCTGATTTACCACGTAGGAATGATACTTCCATACCTTGGTGGCATATGGTAAATCTCTTGGGTAGGATCACAGTGGTGTTGATCAGTAGACCTTATTGGTTTTGATTGATCACCAGTTATTTCATGCTCCTGTTGAGCCTGGTAACATAGATTGCTGAACTGGGCTTTATTTTCTCCTTTGCTGCTGTGACCTTTTGAATTGAGTTCTTTCTCCACTTTGTGCCTAAATCTCCATATTTCTAAAAGTCATTGAGAGTGACTGTGGTGACATTTATAATATTAACTCCTTAACTGTAGATATCCTAACTACAGTTTAAATAAATGCTCCATACAATATGGACTTACAAAATGGATTTGCCTTTTTGAAATAGTCTTAACAGTCTTTCAGAATTCATCTGAAATCTGTTCCCAAAAAACTTTCCCTACCAATTCCAGCTAACATTTATCTTTCCATAGTAGGTGCTTAATGTAGGCTTATATTTTTTCTCAATGTCTCATTTCTTATTGCTCCAATAAAGTTTGTGTTTTAGGGAGATGGGAATAGAGATTGGAGGAGACAGTACATTTTGTTGCCATATTAAGTCTCTTGTGCTTTATTTCATTTGATTTTCCTATTAGGATATATATAATTATTCCCATTTTACAACTGTGAAAATGGAGCTTTAGAAAAGTTGAGACTTTTCCAGTTAGTAGATGGTTAAGCCAAAGATAGTATGTATTTGATATTGGGATTCCTAAGTAGAGAAATTGTGCAAATCTAAAAATGGTTTTTGATTTTTCCCTATATCTGCAATATGCAAAATCTTAGTGTTGTCAGTTGAAGTATTGAGACATCTAAGCCTGCTATATTAAGTAGGCTGTGTACAAGGTTAGTGGGGATGGCTTATGCTGAATCACTCTTGTCCTGGCTTTGTCCTCCAGGAAGGACAGGCATTGCGGAATGGCAGTCTGGGGGTGGTTGTACAGACTGATCAAAACAGTTTCTCTGTATAGCTTTCTTGGAATGTGTGCTCTCCTCTGTTCTCAGGCATCTTTGCTAACCAAAGCCCCCAGCGTCCTCTGCTTTAATCCTTAGCATTTTTGCTGCTATGGAGAGAGCTTTGTGATAATACCAATGAAAACTGGGTGGTTTAGGGGCAGGCTCCAGTTGGCCTCTTTTTCATGTTTGTTGTATGCACTGAAGTGACTAGGAAGTTAATATGCCTTGTCTAGTGTGTGGAGACTGTAGAGAATGACATGATGTGCTCTGCTGGAGGAAGAGGATGGAGTCTTGTTTTAACCTGAGCTCATGCAGTGGCAGTGAAGCTCCCAGCTTATCTTCCTGTCTGGCTTCAATTGCTGGATATCCCTAGTGAGAAGAGCCATTCAGAGGTTTTTCGACTTGTTCCGTGGCTTGGCAGAGCTAGCTTCTGTGATTTTTTTTTTAAATGAGAACCAGTTGGACCATATTCTCTTTATCATCTTGCTTGGCTTTCTTCTGTGGAGATAAAATGGAGCTACCTTAAAACAAAATAGGAGCTGCTCACTTCCCTGTGCCTGACTCCTGCTCCAGGTGCTTTATTATCTCTACCTGAACGCTCAAGGCAGGTCATGCCTAGGGATTGTTCTCTGCTTTCAGGACACTTCCATTAGCTTTTCAGACCCAATACCCCTTTACTTTCTTTGAGTTGCAATAGATAGAATCTTAGTTCAACTTTAAACTTACCCACAGAATTACTTAATCTCCCTGTAAAGTTTAACTGTTCGTCTAAAGAGGGAACAACCTTCCTACAGAGCGTAACAGTTACCACCATAGTTGGGCCCAAAGCAGCTACCAATGAAGAAAGCATTTAAGTTCAACATCTAACTACCTTAAAATCTGATCACTCTGCTGAACTCCTAACATCACATTGGACTAATCTATTACTTAATATAAGCAATAATGTTAGTATAAGTAACATGAAGACATTCTCCATTGCATAAGCTTACATCAGACTGAAATAACCCACTGACAGCAGCCTCATATTAATAAACTATATAATAAGCACCCTATTATTTACACTGTTAACACAAAAATGCTCTAAGAGAAGCTTACAAAAAGTAAAAAATTGGCAAATTGTACCCCACCTGTTTACCAAAAACATTACCTCTAGCGTTACCAATATTAGAGGCACTGCCTGCCCAGTGACATGTACAACGACCGTGATATCCTGACTGTGCTAAGGTAGCATAATCACTTGTTCCCTAAATAGGGACTTGTATGAATGGCCACATGAGGGCTCAGCTGTCTCTTAATTTAAATCAGTGAAATTGACCTGTCCATGAAGAGGCAGATATAAACAAATAAGACCCTATGGAGCATTAATTCATTAATGCAAATAAAAACTCAAGCCTACAGGCCCTAACCTATCCCTGCATTAAAAATTTTGGTTGGGGTGACCTCAGAATATAATTCAACCTCGGAACAACCTAAACTAAGACCAGACTAGTAAGTTACCCTGAGGATAACAGTGCAATCCCAGAGTTCATATAGACGATAGGGTTTACGGCTGTGTTGGATCAGTACATCCTAATGGTGCAGCCACTATTAAGGGTTCGTTTGTTCAGCGATTAAAGTCCTATATGATCTGAGTTCAGACCAGAGTAATCCAAGTTGGTTTCTACCTATTTAACATTTCTCCTAGTACAAAAGGACAAGAGAAAGAGGGCCCACTTCATAAAGCACCCTCACTCCATAAATGATGCTATCTCAGTCTAACAAATCATCACACACACTATCCAGGAACAGGGTTTGTTAAGATGGCAGAGCCTGGCAATTGCATAAATCTTAAAACTTTATAATCAGAGGTTCAACTCCCGTTAACAACATGCTGCCTATAATTAACCTTCTCCCACTCATTATCCCCACTCTTATCGCTGTAGCATTCTTTATACTCATCGAACGAAAAATCTTAGGCTATATACAACTACACAAAGGATCCAACATTGTAGGTCCCTATGGGCTACTTCAACCATTAGCTGTTGCAATAAAACTTTTCACCAAAGAACCCTTACGGCCTGCATCTATTCTGTTCACAGCCCCTAGCACTCCTTTTCCTGCTGATCTTTCTAGGTCTTGACTCTCTGCCTCGTTGCTTGACCACTACCCGGCTTCAGAGTCCAATAATTATATTTTCAACTTTGTCCTATACACGCTCCACTGCTTGTCTGGAACTCTGTTCAGTTTATTTCCTGACTTTGACCCGTCTCCACCTAGTGCCGCCTTGTTGCCTGGTCTAAGATCTGTGCAACTCCTCTCTAGTCTGCCACATCTCTGACCAAGGGATTCTGTGAAAACTCTGGTTTCTCATCTGAACTTTGATCTTTAACCTCAGCTGACACTAGTAATGACTTTGTGATCAGGCTCTGAAAGAAGACTGACTTCATGTGAACCATGTGAGCATATTGTTTACATATCTATCAAGATGGAGTCCATCTTTTCTAAAAGCATCTAAAAAGCAACGGAAGTTCTTTTGAAAATCAGAGGCTGCCTTTTTGGTAGCAGTTCTTTCATTTATTCTGTAGAGGATCCAGATTGAGCTCTTTATAAAATATTCTCCTATATAATGTACTGGGATAGTCCTAACAATAGTAAACCTTGATCCACAGATCAGATATGCCGCTGGATAAAAATAAATAATACAGAAGAACTCAATAAGATCAGCCTGTTTAAAGGAGAAATCATAAAAACCTGCTTTAAAAAAAGCACACACGCAAAAAATCATGTAGCTGTGGTAGCAAGCATAAAACAAATGTAAGAACTGAGGAGTAACAAAATGATACAATTAGCTCAATACCCACAGATGGTTTCAGATACACTCGGATGTCACAGGCACCCAGGACTAGGCCTGCTTTGACCATGTTGAGGGTAGGATTTCTGGATACCTGCATCACCTGAAGCCATCTATTGCTGAAACAAACCGTTATAACAGAGAGAGAGAGTTCTTAGTTAAGGGGATGGGTTTACTTTTCCTTCTTACTATAAGGGATGGGAAGCTGATGTCCATGACAAATACTGAAAGTGGAGCATGTCCTATATCAGTAAAAGTTCCTATAGCTAGAGTTTTTCTGAAGGTGCAGGTGATGTCAGGTACCCACTTGATGGGCCTTACTTAGGAAAGCAATGGGTGGAGGAGATAGGGATGAACATTTGTTAAGAGCCTCTGTGTTTGGATATGTACTAGGTGCTTTATGATGCCAGCTCACATAATCTTCACAATACCCCTGTGGAATGGGGGTGGTTGCTCATTTTATTTTTTTTAATATATTTTTATTTTATTTATTTATTTATTTATTTATTTATTTTTTTGAAAGAAAGAAAAAGAGAGGAAAGAAAGTGAGAGTGAAAGAAAGAAAAAAAAAGAATGTACGAGAGAAAGAAAGAGGAAGAGAAAGAGGGAGAGAGAACGGGATTCTTGTTCTATTGCCCAGGCTAGAATGCAG